>PVKU01000789.1:27765-196993 GCA_004027475.1 Anoura caudifer | reverse complement strand
AGAATGCTCACAGAAGTTGTTGAATTTGGTTGCAAATTAGATGAACAAATGAAGGCTACACTAAGTGACATAAAGGAAAATGTACAGGGAACCAATAGTGATGGGAAGGAAACTGGGACTCAAATCAATGAAGTGGATCAAAAGGAAGAAAGAAACAACCAAACAGAAAAGAATGAAGAAACAAGAATTCAAAAACTGAAGAGAGGCTTAGGAACCTCCAGGACACCTTTAAACATCCAACATCCGAATTATAGGGGTACCAGAAGGGGAAGAAGAAGAGCAACAAGTGGAAAACTTATCTGAACAAATAATAAAGGAGAATTTCCTCAATTTGGCAAAGGAAATAGACTGCCAGGAATCCAGGAAGCTGAGAGAGTCCCAAAGAAGCTGGATCCAAAGTGGAACACACCAAGGCACATCATAATTATGTCAGCCAAGATTAAAATGAAGGAGAGAATTCTAGAAGCAGCAAGAGATGAGGAGACAGTAACCTACAAAGGAGTTCCCATCAGACTGTCAGCTGATTTCTCAAAAGAGACCTTACAGGCAAGAGGGGGCTGGAAAGAAGTATTCCAAGTCATGAAAGTCAAGGACCTACATCCAAGATTGCTCTATCCAGTGAAGCTGTCATTTAGAATGGAAAGGAAGATAAAACGCTTCTCCGATAAGGTCAAGTTAAAGGAGTTCATTATCACCAAGCCCCTATTATATGAAATGTTAAAGGGATTTATCTAAGAAAAAGAAAATAAAACATGTATAGTAAAATGACAGCAAACTCACAATTATTAACAACCACACCCAAAACAAAAAGAAAAACTAAGAAAAGAGCTAGAACAGGAACAGAACCACAGAAATGGAGATCACATGGAGGGTAAGCAACAGGGGAGTGGGAGGAGAGGGGGGAAAAGGTACAGAGAATAAGTAGTATAGACAGTAGGTAGAAAATAGACGGGGGGAGGGCAAGAATAATGTGGGAAATGTAGAAGCTAAAGAACTTATGACACATGGACATGAACTAAAGGGAGGGAATGTGGGTGGGAGAAGGTGTGCAGGATGGAGGGGAATGAAGGGGAGAAAATGGGACAACTGTAACAGCATAATAAAATATATTTTTTAAAAATCTTAATGGTGGCACAACACAAATTTACTACACTGAATTATATAAAATGGGTGCATGTTGTAGTATGTAATTTGTATTTCAATAACACTATTTTTAAAATCAGTGGAGAAAAAAATGAATACCTTTTGGAATATCTTTCCAAAAGATCAAGGATTAGAGTATAAAATAAAAGTATACATATACTACAAAAAGATCTTTACAATAATCCTAACGTTATTGTCTCTCCTCCAGTCAAAATGATACACTCATTGTATATTTTCAAAGTCTACATTTGTAAAGTGCAGTACCACTAGTTAGAGAGTAACATTAATTCCTACACATATACATCCTCCAGCTGTTTGTTCAGGACCTAGATATAATAAAAAAGGAAAAAATACTTGGAATTAGACATTGAGTTCTACTCGCACTTTTGCCACTTACTAGCTATATAACCTTGAGCAAACAACCCTCTAAGTTTCATTTCTTCATCTGAAAAGGAAAGTAATAGCATCTCAACCACAGGGTATGGTAGGGACTCAAGTGAGGTAACTACTCAAAGTGTCCAGTATCTTGTCTCAAAGGTAATTATAAATGTTAATTTCCTATTCTCTCATATGCAGAATGTATTCCCCAATTATTCTAAGCTGTTAAAATCTTTAACTCTTAAGGTACTATTTGTATCAGCCATTTGACCACCAAAAATCTTCTTTTAACCTATCTTTTATTGCTATCTTCTACTATTTAAACCTTTAAATTCTTACATGTTTCTGTACTAGCTATCCATCTAAATTATCAGTAAACTAAGACTTGGAACTAGTTCTTATACTTTTTGATATTACGTAATCTAGTATTAGTACATTTGTATAAACACTTATTTACAATTAAACCCTTTTTCAGAGTAAGAATAAAACATACAATAGGTTTTCATGTCCAAATTTTATGAAACACCCCACGTAAATGGTATTATTGCCTCAATTTTTCTGATAATGAAACTGAAATTCAAAGATGCTAGGTGACAATGCCCTGGATGCAGGCCCAGGAAACAGGCCCCTTCACCCATTCAGTAGAACTCCCATCCTTTTTTCTGTTGATCTATAGGATGAGCACAGACCAAGCAAATACAACTGCCCATGAGTTCTACTTCAGCTAGCTGCCAACTACTGACCTTCAAAAAGTATATTTAATCTAAGTATCACATTCTTCCTCTTGAATAGATGTCATCATTTGTATTTTACAGATAGTCTACTTTCAGAGTTGTTGTAACAATAATTCAGTATACTGGTATGCTTGGATGATACTTGGTGCCTATGCTTACTTTTTGCGGTTAACATTCATATCCACTTATAAAATTATTTGTAAAAGGCTGTTCTTCCTGATGAAACACTAATATGCTGTTGTGTGGAATGCACTAAGGAAAATTTTTCATGTAGCTTTTTTATACATTTTAAGATATGAAAAGGTAGCTTGGAATATTTTACAAATCCCCAACAAAACCCATAGGAGTCATCTAGAAGAAAAAACTTAAATCCAAAGCAGGTGGCTCAGTAGGACATATTGTTCTGTTTGAGGACTGAACTTCCCTTAAAAGCCTACAAACTCAAAAGGCCAAGGGAACTAAGAAAACAGCAATTAATGACTACAAACACTGTACTGCCAGTCCTGTGATAAAGCTTCTGTGCAGAGCCACAAAAAGACCAATTCTACACTTTAAGTTCCCCACCTAACTCCAAAGTCCCATTAACCAACACTGATGACTGCCAGAGAAAAGTGAGGCCTTACTTAGGAGCACAGAGCACCAATCGTAAGTCAGATGTAGTAGATATTTTTAGTGTATTATCTAATTGTTTTATTTACTCAACAACTGTTGAAAATTGAACCATGCTCTTCCAATATTCATATGTTGATGTCCTAACCCCCAACATGTCAGAATTGACATTATTTGGGTATACAGTCATTGCAGGTATGATTAGTTAAGAGGAGGTCATTAGGATGAACCCTAATCCAATGACTCATGACCCTGTAAGGAAGAATTTAGACACAGACACACGCCTAGGAAAAATGTCCTGTGAAGATGAAAGCAGAAGTTAGGTGATGATTCTACAAGTCAAGGAACCCAAAGACTGCAGGCAAACTACCAGAAGCTAGGTGACAGGGATAAAACAATTTATTTCCCATAGCCCCTAAAAGAAAGTGACCCAGCCCTGGCCAGTGTGGCCCAGTTGGTTGGAATGTCGTCCTGTGCACTAAAAGGTTGCAGGTTCAATTCCTGCTCAGGGGACACACCTGGGTTGCAGGATCAAGTTCAGTCCCCAGGTGGGGTGCATAAGGGAGGCGACCAATAGATGATTCTTTCCCTCCTACTCCCTTTCCTTTCTCTCTAAAATCAATGAATGTATCCCCAGGAGAGGACTGGAGAAAAGAAAGCAATCCATCCAACACCTTGGCCTCGAACTTTCAGGTCTAGAATTGTAAAACAATAGATTTCTGTTGTTTAAACTGAAAACAGAAGAGAGACAAATAAAAGGTTAAATGAATTAAACCAACAACAGGCTAAAGAAAAGTATCTCAGTTAAAAGATTAAAAAAGAAAAAATATAAATTAAACAACATGTAGAAAAATAACAAGTAAATTTTTAGAACAAAGCACTTCTTAGTACTAAACTTTATTATCACAAGAAATTTCTCTATCGCTGGAGCACTGAACTTCATGCATCTTCATTCTAGTTAAGATTTCTTAAAACACTTTTCATATTTATTCTTAAGTAGAAAGCATATTAAACCAAAACCTAATTTAGATACTTCTCAAGGAGCTTGCAATGTGATTCAAATACTTAGTTTTTCAGTGACCAACTAGACCAAACTTTTCCCTCTTGAACTCTTACCCCTTCTCTTTGAAGCATTCATTCCTGGGCTAGATAGATGATAGACAGACAGACAGACAGATTGATTGATTGATTTTATATACCTAATCTCAACAGTCCTTTAACATATACATCATTACTACCCATTTTGGTGAGTAGTAATGAAACCAGAACAGTCTTACTTCAAAGGCTCCAAAATCAAATATACTAAATTCCTCTCGGTCACTCCTAAACTCCCGACTCACAACAATTACAACTGCCTATTATTAAATGCCTCCAACTAGATTCTGTGACAAGTGCTTTTAAGGTAAAATTTCATTTGTCCTTAGCTCCTTTCTCTCCCTCTTCCATTCCATCCTCAAGTAACTGCTTTGTCAAATCTCTCAAATGTGTCCCATGTTTCATTTCCACTTGACCAAATTAAATGCTTGTATTTCTCCCTTCAACTATTAAAAAAACTACTCCAAATGGTTTCCCTATCTCCATCTTTAGCAGCCACAGTTCTTTTTAAGACAGAGAAACCTTATCACTTCACTTAGCACAGCCTAGAAGGGCATTCTCAATGTGGGCACACAATCTACCATCCCATACCACTCTCCATAGTATATTGCCTATTCTGTATCACATCAAATGACTACAAAACAAAATCATAATTCAACACTCCCTCTCAAAACCTTTGTGTTCTTGTTCTCATGCGCCTAGGATGTTTTTCTTCATTGGGCATGCTTCAGCCATCTGTGACCTCTTCAAGAAACGTTCCAAAATATCCCTGAATAGAGTCTGTTAACGCATTTCATGTTTATAGCATATCATACTATGCAAAACTTACACATTTCAAAATCCTTTACGAGACCATGCATCTTTTCTTTGCCCCCAATACCTGTATATCTCACACAGAGTTGTTCAATAAATGTTCAGTAATTAAGCTTTCCCTAGTCAGTGCCCAAATTACATATATACTATGCCACTTACTAAAGAGTAAGTCATCTGCATAAAATATCAGACCTCCAGAGAGACAAGCTGACATTGTTTTAAAATCTGCAAAATCTATCTGGCAAACTGGCCCTCATGTAACCTGTCTAACCTTTGCACCATAATAGCCACAGCAATGCCTATAGCAAGACCTAGGGGAAAAATCCTGCAACAGCTATTTCATACAGATCAAGAAGTTTAACAGCTGAAAGTCTATTGTTCCACACTGGACTATATAGAGTAAACAGCTTTGACTTGAAAAAAAATTTAAATATACATTATTACTTAGTCTATTTAATCTGAAAGGACAGCAGTGCAGCAGAGTCTGTTGAACACCTGATTCTAGGAGTGCTACAACACTATAGGCCTTCCAAGATGAGTTGGCTACAAAGCTGACTATAAACAACTAAATAAATGGGCTCTCCGGTGAAGATATTTAATACTTAGAGCTGTTCATACGATTGCTTACTGAATAATGTCTTCTAATAAAAGGCAGTTTTAATTTGGGGTAAGTGCCAAGATAATTGCCTTTTCTATTTAATCAAAAGTTGTCAATAAAGCAACAAATGTTTTGAAAAGTCTTCTACTGTTCTTCTTTTCTCAGCAAAGTAACTTGGAATTTCATAATGGAGGGAGAAAATCTGTTTCTAAAAACCAGCATATTCCTTGTGCAAATTAGTTTCAGATCACCTTAACCCATGATTCATTGAGAGCTGAAGAGTAGAGATGGGCTGCTGTTTTGTTTTTTTAATGCACTAGTCATCTTTTATCATATTTTAAAATTATTGGGGCCAACGCAACCCAAGAATCTAAAAGGCAGTACCTGACACTGAGTAACTGCTCAATAAATGTTAATTAAATGAATGAATGCATCTCTACTTTTAGCCCAAATTACATTAAGTTGAAAGCCTGAGATAATGTAAATCTTTAACACATTAATTGTAAACATTAAATCTTCTTATAATATATATTAGACGACCTTGCTAGAATTTTTATTTTCAAAGTTGCCTTGATAATTTCCATAACTATCTCCAGATATGTGAGACACTGGAGGAAAAGTCCTGCTGGGACAGATCTGAAAAGTATGACTATTGCAAATATCTTATTTTCAGCTAATGATATATAAAATACATAGTTTTTCATTGAAATATAATTGCATAAAACAATGTATTAGTTTTAGATGTATAATGTTATACGTATACATTGCAAAACGATTGCTACAATGAGTTTAGTTAACACCACACAGTTACAATTTTTCTTCTTATAATGAGAACTTTTAAGAACTACTCTTAGAAGATCCTTTCAAAATTACAATGTAGTATTGTTAACTATAGCCACATTTTGGTACATTATAATATCCAGGACTTATTTAACTTCTAACTGGAAGTTTGTGCCTTTTCACCACCTGCACCCATTTCATTCACCCCTCACCACCCCCCACCCAGCCTCTGGCAACCACCAACCTGTTGTATGTACCAGTTTGTGCTTTTTTCAGATTCCACATGCAAGTGAGTTTACACGGTATTTATCTACATAATTTTTTAATGTATCAAATTTGAACCAGATTACTGAAGATTCTGTATGCTCCTTATCATATGTATATTTTATATAAATTTATGTATAAATATACATAATACACTTAGATATAACAGTTTAGTGCCATCATTTATAAAAGAATATAAACAATCTAAATATCCATTAAAAAGAATACAAATATACAGTGGAATGTTATGCAGCCATTAAAAAGAGTAGGACAGCTCTGGCCAGGTGACTAGTTGATTCAAACGTCATCCCATACACCAAAAGTTTTGATTCCCTGGTCATGGCACACCTAGGTTGCAGGTTCAATCCCTGGTTGGGGCACATTGAGAGGCAATCAATTGATGTTTCTCTCAGAGCAATGTTTTTCTCTCTCTCTCTCTTTTCCCTTCCTCCATCTCTCAAAGCAATTTTTTTAAAAATTATCCTCAGGTGAGGATTAAAAATAAAGAGAATAGGACAGGTTTCTATCTGTGGATGTGGAACAAACTACAAGATAGGCAATTTGGTGAGAAATTTCAAAGCTCATTAGGCCTCCCCATGTGTGCACACATGGAGTGTAAACATGTGCTCCAAATAGGGAAATATTAACATATAAAAATTGCATACAGGCAAAGGATATTTCTGAAGACATATGTAATAAATGGGAAAGAGTGACTGCCTTTTGGAGAAGGACAGGGAATAAGGAAGGAGAATGACTATTTCTCATTGTATGCCCTTCTGTGCAATTTAAATTTTTAACATTTCTAATTCTACAGCAAAACATGATATTTTTCCTATTTTTTCTAAAGCAAGAATTTTTAATATTAAAAGCAATTTAAAACTAGCTTAGAAAAACAGGAACAACAGGTTTTGTTTTTTTGGGGTTTTTTTTGTTTTTTTTTTTAAAGAAAAAGCAAGAGAGATACCAAAAGAGACCTCCAAAAAGGAGCTTTTTATGGAAGAGGACTATTATAATGTATATGTTAAATCACTGTGATGTACATATAAAATAGGATACTGTATGTCAGTTATGTCAATAAAAAGCTAATCCCAAAAGGTTACAGGCTATATAATTCCATTTATAAAACACTGTTAAAATGACAAAATTATAGAAATGGGGAACAAATTACTAATTGCCAGTGATTGGGAGGGAAGGCAAGTTACAAAAGCACAATTTGAGACTGACAGAACTACCCCTGACTGTGTTGGCAGGTACACAAACATACACATGTTAAAACTCCACAGAACCAAATTTACACACATGCAAGTACAAATAAACTAGGGAAATCTGAAAAAGCAGATCATATTAATCAATGCTGGTTGTAATACTGTATTACAGCTACAGAAGATGTTACCATTGGGAGAAACTGGGCAATGGGACAAGATCTCTATTATGTCTTACAATGTCATGAAACTCCAAATTGTCTCAAAATAGGAAGTTAATATATTTTTAAAAATCTACAAAAGGTCAAAAATAGGAAGATACTCATTTTATTTGGACAATCATTTTTCTTACAGGGTCATTTCAAATGAACTTTCATGCAAAGAAATGTTTTACCTGTGAAATGAATCTTACCTAAACTTACATATTATATTAGCACATCCCTCTTTCAGTATTCCTCCTAAACCTGAGTTTTCCTCATAAAGCTTATCAAGACCTAGTATTAATTTATACATATGTTTGTATTCCCTACTGGAAGGTAAATTGCACTAAGGCAGAATTTTGTTTCATTCAGTCTTGTATTCCTATCACCCAGATCAAAGCTTGCCACCTTGCAACACAAAATTAAATGAGTGAATAATATTATGAAGTCTTTGTGTATTTTCCAATAAAAATGTTAAAACCTATTATCAGCTATTCTAATGACAAATTCCAGCACTCACTTGCCTGTCAGCTGATGGAAGTTTATGGAAAGAAAAGTATACAGTTGTCCCTTGCTATATCGCAGTTCACTTATTGCAGCTTCACTATATCGTGTTTTTTTTTAAATACATCTAATTCTGTATTGCAGAGTTTTCGCTGTATCATGGAATTTTGTGGTATACAGGCATTTATATAATATTTATGATTTTAATTATTTTTGCCTAAAAATTTAAAAAATATAAAAAATGTTAACTCAAACATATTAAAATAATATTAAATCAAAATAAAATACAGTATGTATTTCATCAGCAGATGAATACCATGTAGTATGCCACTGCCACTACCACTTGAGCAAGTTTGCCAACGTGATTGTACATGGCACACTACTGGCTGATGGAATGGAAGGCAACCAACCACAGCACTGTGTTCTGTATCCTGGGCGCTGATTGGCTCAGTGATCGTAGCATCGGTCTGCCTGCTCTCCCGCACTGTGCCCATACATTCAGCATCCCTCTTTGTCCACTTCACATTGACGTCTGATCGCTGTGCATAGTGTTGCTCTACAGTGTTGTGTTTTTGTGAAATTTTCATACAAGTTTGAATTTATTTCAAGCCTTACAATGCCACCCAAACGTTCTGCACCTTCTAAGGCTTCTGGAAGTGAACCCAAGCACCAGAGGAATATGCTTACCATCAAAGAAAAGGTGGAACTTCTCGACATGTAAAGGAAGACAAAAGCTACGCGGCTGTAGGCCGCCATTATGGGATCAATGAATCTACTGTTCACTACATAAAGAAAGATGAAAAGAATATTAGGTCTACAGCAACAATGACTTTTAACAAGACTGCAAAGAGGGTGGTCACTTCCCGCAATAAGGCCACTGTGAGGATGGAGTCTGCACTGGCCCTGTGGATAAATGACTGCAGGAAGAATATCTCGCTGGATACCAACACCATCCGGACGAAGGCCAAGAAACTTTATGACAGTTTTGAGGAAAGCATGGATGTTCATGAAAGTGACAAGAATGAAGACAAACACGACGCAGAAGCAGGATCATCGAATGCTTCTCCCACCAGACCAACCCCATTCAGTGCCAGCAAGGGCTGGTTTGACAAATTTCAGAGATGCTTTGGACTCAAGAGCATTGTCTCTACGTGGAGAAGCTGCCTCTGAGGATAAAAAGCAACGCCAGCAACTCCCCATAACTATGTTCATCACTTGGAAGAACAGATCAGTTACACTTACGCCTTTAGCAGAAATAGAAGTTAGAGCCCAGGGTGAAGATACGGCACCACCTGATGAAGCGCCTGATGAAGTGGTGCCTTCAGAAGAGCTGTAATGCTCTTCTTGGCTGTGCAGTACATTCATCTCATCATCATCACCTTCATCACCATCAGTACTGCACAGCTACATAATTCATGATCTTCATCATTCAAGTTGTAGTATACTTCACTGTTGCGTGCCCATATAGAATTTTATATGTTGTTAAAATTACGTAGGTTTAAGAGTGTAGAAAGTGTTTAAGAGCATATGAAGTGTTTATAAGAGTTTGGGAAAGGTTATTAAGAGAGTGGGAAAGGTCTGTAGGAATGTGGGAAGGGTTTATAAAGCCTTAAAATATATATAAATAATAAAATAAATATAACACCGCTACTTCGTGGATTTTCACCTATCACAGGGGTCTCTGGAATGCAACTCCCATAATAGGTGAGGGATCACTGTAATCCTGGCTTAAATAAACACAGTTTTGAAACACTATACATTCCAAAGCTAGTATATGAACTTCAGGTCATCCACTGCTCTATTCCTCTGGTTGGACAGACCAGCACAGTTCAATAATCTGCAGCTATTTTACTGGTCTTGAAAGTATAGTCATCCTTCAGTATCACAAGGGACTGGTTCCTGGACTCCTGTGGATACAAAAATCTGAGGATGCCCAAGTCCCTTATACAAAATATGTATAAAACCTATGCATACATCCTCCTATATACTTTGAATCACCTTTAGATGATGTATAATACTTAATATAATGTAAATGCTACATAAGTAGTTGTTATACTACATTGTTTGAGTAATAACAAGAAAAACAGTCTGTACATGTTCACTACTGACACAACCATCATAGGCCTAACTTCATAGTGCATGTTGGCAACAACATAACATTTTTTTTGCAAATATTTTCCATTCCCAGTTGGTTGTGTCTGTAGATGTGGAATCTGCAGATGAGGAGGTCAACTGTATACTTTCAAAGATGGGGGGGTGGTGGTGAAATGTATAGGGTAATTACAGACTTAACATTAATAATAATTTTCAGTAACAACAACTAAAACTGATACCTCACTATGTGCCAGGCAATGCACTGAGAGTGTCACAAGCAATCCTATCAAGTAAGTGCTATTAAACCTCCATTTTTAAGACAAGAAAAACAGGATAAAATTTTGGCCAAGATGATAAAACCTCTAAGAGAGCCAGAACTCCATCTGAGATAGGTCTTACACCAAAGCTTCGACTGCTAGCTACATCAGTAGAAATGAAAGCTAGATTTACTTTGATACACTGAGTTTCAAATAAAGTAAAGTACATAAAATGCAAATAATGGTAAAATAAATAAAATAAATAAATAAACAAACTTCTAAACATTGAACACCTTAAAGATTAAAATTTTAATTAGATGGAAATAAATTACATCATTAAAATAAGAATCAGTAATTTAAGTAAACCCAAATAAATCCACATTTAAGCCTTAGAAGATCCCAAGCCCAAAAGAAATATTAAATGTCAAAAACTTAAAATAAAGGCTTTTCTAAAAAATAAAATTTTAGTATGTTTATTGACTCGAGAGAGAGAGAAAGGGAAACACTGATGCAGAAGAACACTGACTGACTGCCTCCCATACGCACCCCAACAGGGGATTGAACCTGCAACCTAGGTATCTGCCCTGAATAGGAGTCAATGCTCAACCTTTTGATGTATGGGACAACGCTCCAACCAACCCAAAAAAAATAAAAAAGAAACTCTGGTATTTCCCAAACAACGATCTTGAATGCCTGAACACTGCCAGGTCAAGAGAGTAAGAAAATATACTCCGTGTATACAAATAGTGAGCAACAAATCAAAGTATGGTTCCTTCGCAAGACTGAAACATCATAACTAAATGTGCCAAGAAAAGGCCTTTGTGCTTCAGTTTTCCAATGCTTGAAAAATAAGGATAAAATTTTCTCTTGCATTTACCTCAAAAGTTTTAACAGGATCTGAAACACAAAACAATTCTGCAAATGTGAAGTAATAAAGTAAGGATCAGAAACTCAAATGCCTAGAGGAGCCAGGCATGTAAAAGTCATCTAGTAAGGAAGTAAGGCAAAATGGAGAGTCTTGCCCCACCAACAGGCCTTACTCAAATACAAGTTAAGAGTTGCCTTTCAAGGGTAGCCAAAGTCTGTATCTCTGATTTCTGAAATGCTGTCAACTAAGTAAACTACAATCCACACACATGTAATTAAAAGCAGGCAATTATACAATAAATTTTAGCCACCAAAATGGTTAAAATTATAACATGGTCACTACCAAGTGTTGGGGAGAATGTGGAGCAACTGGAACTCTCATACAACTGCTGGAGGTAATGCAAGCATAGTATAATCACTTTAGAAAACTGTTTGACAGCACCTGTTACAGCTGAACATATGCAAAGTTAGTACACTCTGCATATATCAAGCAATTCCACTCTTAGATGATCCAACAGAAATGCATAATTTGTTCACCCAAAAACACATGCAAGAAAAGTTCAAAACAAGTGTTCTTAAGAGACAAAAATTGGAAACATTCCACTGTCCACCAACAACTAAATGAGGAAATAAAATGTGGTACATTCATATAACACTATACAGGAATGAGACTACAGAGGCTATTCCTATATAACATCAATTTCACAAATATGCTGAAAAGAAAAAAGCCCACAAAAACAGTACAACTATATGATCCCATTCCTATAAAGTCTTTTAAAAGTACAAAAAAATTAAAAACTGAACCTGTTGTGTTAGAAATCAGCAGTTACCTTTGGGAAAGGGTAGCGACTGAGATGGGACAAGAGCAGGAGTTATGAGGGCGCTAATTATGTCCTATTTTTAAATCTCAATGTTAGTTACATGTTCTTACAAGAACTTAAGATTTGTACGCGTTCCCCAAGCTATGTGTACTTCAATAAAAACTTTAAAAACAACTTTAAAAACACAAATACACACACAGAAGATTCCCAAACTATTTCTGCAGGGAGATCCAGCTAATCGGAATAGATCAGTTTATGATCTCTCAGGTATAGAAATACTCTACAATCTTATATTTAAAGAAGAGCAAAGAAAAAATAAAAGCAAAATAAAATCGTCTCATGCTACATGATCAGGTCAGCAACTATTCTAATAGTAGTATCTCAGACTATTTTAATTGCCTAATATCTTTTTTTTTGAAAGAATCTGTTTTCCTTTTCTGTATATTTGTTCATCTTACTCCCCTTCACCTTTTTCATCCATTCCCCTCCCCTCCTCCTCTCTGGCAACCATCAGCTTGTTTTGTTTCTATGAGTCTGTTTTTGTCCTGTTTGTTCATTTGTTTTGTTTTTCTAGATTTCCAGATATAAATGAAATCATACAGTATTTGTCTTTCTCTGTTTAACTTACTTCACTTAGAATACCCTCGAGGTCCATCCATGTTGTCACAGATGGCAAGATCTCCTTTTTTATTGCTGAGTAATATGCTATTGTATATATTTACCACTTATTCTTTATCCATTCACCTATCAATAGATACCTAGGTTGCTTCTGTATCCTGGCTATGGTAAATAATGCTGCAATGAACACAGAGGTATACAGATCTTTATAAATTAGTGTTTGCATTTTCTTCAGATATATAACTGTAAGTGGAATTTCTGGGTTGTATGGCAATTCTATTTTTAATTTTCTGAAAAACTGCCACACTGTTTTCCCTAATGGCTGCACAATTCTACATACTCACCAGTAGGATACATCCTTGCAAGCACACTGTTTTTCCATCTTTTTGATAGTAGCCATTCTAGCAGACAGGAGGTGGTAATTCAATGTGGCTTTCATTTGCAGTTCCCTGATGACTAGTGATGTTGAGCATCTTTTCATACCTGTTTGCCATCTGCATGTCTTCTTTGAAGAAATGCCTATTCATGTACTCTGCCCATTTTTTAATTGGATTGTTTGTATTTTCTGATGTTGACTTCTACCAGTTCTTCATAGATTTTGGCGAATAACCCTTACTGGATATATCATTTTCAAGTATGTTCTCCCATTCAGTAGGCTGTCTTTTTGTTTTGTTGATGGTTTATTTCACTGTGCAGAAGCTTTTTAGTTTGATATAGTCCCATCTGTTTAGTTTTGCTTTTGTTTCCTTTACTTGAGGAGACTTATCCAGAAAGATACTATAAAAACCAATGTCAAGGAGTTTACTACCTCTTTCTTTCAGGAGTCTTACAGCTTCAGGTCTTACATTTAACTATTTAATCCATTTCCAGCTTCTTTTTGTATATGGTGTAGGAGAGTGGTCTACTTCCATTTCTGCATGTACAGTACCTCTGCTGGTTTACCTAACACCACTAGTTGAAAAAACTGTCATTTCTCCACTTTATAATTTTGTTTCTTTTATCAGACTAATTGACCATATAAGCAAGGTTTACTTCTGGGCTCTCTATTCTGTTCCAATGATCTATATGTCTGTTTTTGTGCCAGTACCATGCTACTTTGATTATTATAGCTCTGTAATACAGTCTGAAATCAAAGAGGGTCTATTATGTTTTGCTACCCTAGCTTTCTTTCCACTTCAATCTGCATGGAGTATTTTTTCCATCCCTTCACTTTCTGTGTGTATGTTTCCATCTGAAATTAGTCTCTTATAGGCAGCAAATAGATGGGTTCTAATCTTTTTTCTCCATTTATTCACCCTATGTCTTTTGATTGGAGCATTTAGTACATTTAAAGTTATTATTGACAGGTATGTACTTATTGCCATTTTGTTCATTGCTTTTTTTGGTTGTTTGTAGTTCTCTGTTCCTTTCTTTCCATTTGGTTTGATTGCTTTTTCTTTAGCATTTTGTTTGGGTTACTTTCTCTTTATTTTTGGTGTATTTTTGGTAGGTTTTTGGTTACCATGATGTTCATATATTTCCATCTATAGCTACAGCAGTCTATTTTAAGGTGACAGGCATTTAAATTCAAACACATTCTAAAAGCACTACACTTTTACTTCCCCCTCCACACTCTGACATCATATTTTAGATCTTTTAGTTTGTGTATCTCTTATTTATTGTTGTTATAGTTAATTTAATCTTCAAACTAGCTTTTGAAGTAGCTGATTCAGTGTTAAAGACCTGTGAGATTTTTTTCATGATTTCTTTTTCTGGTTATGGCCTTTTCTGCTTAAAGACAACACTCTAACTTCTTATAAAGCCAGTTTAGTGATAATAGACTCTTAGTTTTGTCTGGCAAACTCTTTATCTTTCCTTCAATTCTAAATAAATACCTTGCTGGGTAGAGTACTGTGGGTTGCAGGTTCCTTCCTTTCAGCACTTAAAGTATTTCCTGACACTCCTTTCTGGCCTAAACAGTTTCTGCTGAGAAATCAGCTATTAGCTTTATAGGGGTTTAAGGGAGGAGGGAGTTCCTTTGTATGTGACTTCTTGTTTTCCTCTTGTGCCTTCAAGATTATCTCTCATTCCTTAACTTTTGCCATTTTAATTACAATATGTCTTTGTGTGGACCTCTTTGGTTTCATTTTGTTTGGAACTGTGCTTCCTGGAAACTAGAGGTCTGTTTCCTTCCTTGTTAAAGTTCTAAGTTTTTCTATTCTATGGTCAAGTTTGGTGAGCATACTTGTAACTGTTTATTTGAATTCTTCATCACACAAATTACTAACCTGCGTTTCACTAGGGTTTTTTTTTTCTCTCCCTTCATTTGGAGTATATCCTCTGTCTTCTCATTTTGTTTGACTTTCTGTATCTGTTCCTATGAATTAGATGAAATAACTACTTCTCTCAAACGTGAAAAAATGTTTTGTACAGAAGTGGCCTCTGTGTGCCAGGTGGCTTTAGCAGGCTGGTTAGTGTAGGGGAGGGCAAAAGTGACACCAGGCCAGAAGAAGTGGTCAGAGCAGGGCATACTGGTGTGTGTGCACACGTGGTAGCTCCCTGTTCTGCCTATCCACAGCCAAAATGAGGTCTGACCAGGACAGACTGGTGTCCTGACACTTCAGCATCCTGCTGATTTGAGTGAAGCAGGCTGGTACACACAATGCAGTATCCCATTTGATCCGATGGATCAAGCTTCAAGTGGGAAAGCTCACGTACACACTCTACAGTACCCTGTTGTTCCTGGGGGAGCTAGCTCCAGGAGTTGCCAGGAAAGCACTACTACAGCCTTGCAGGTCAGCCAGTGCACGGGGATACAACTCCTTCTTGCACTATCCAGGTGGAGAATGTAAACAATGGTACTCACTGGCTTCTCCAATCCTGGAAAGTTCCCTCAGATTCCAGAGTGCTCTCACAGTTCCCCCATCTTCTCCATGCGATCTCAATATCTATCTATCTCTATCTCTCTCTCTCTCTCTCATTTGGTATGCAGAAGCTATAGAAACTGTTCAGCTGGCCCTTAGTTGTCTCTCAGGAAAAATCTGTTCCATATACAGATATATATTCAGTGTATCATGGGTGAGGGCTGAGCTCAACATCCTCCTAAGCTGCCATCTTGGACCTTCCTCCTATTACCTCATACATTTATTTAACAAACCAAGCCTGTCTTAAAAGACAGTATGAAAATACACTAAAGGTAGAAAGTAGACTGAAAAATAATCAATTAATTGTAAAAATTCAAAGCAGCCATTAAATCACCAACACAATCCTCTTCCCTGGTTCCTGAGCAACTTTACTTGCCATTCACTGGTATGAAGCAAGTTTATCTCATCTCTGAGGAGTCACAACCTAGGTACTGCTGAGAGTTACCAAAACAATGCACAGCAGAAAAGAGGAGCCTCAGGCTTCACCTAGTCCAGTTAAAGCAAGCCTACCCAATCCAAATCCATAACCTGGCTATTCAATCAAATAACTGTTGCATGACTAAATATTACCTTTAAAATGCCTTCTTAGCATTAATTGCCTGTCCTCTCAAGACCCTGTAGCCAAGGCAATTATATCCTTTTTCTTTGGAGATATTAAATGATCCTCACCTTTGAGCCATAGCTAGTATTTTTCCTCTACCTCCCATTTTCACCTAGCTATCTTTCATGTCTCAAACCTACCACTTCTTAATATTAGAAAATCCTAAAAAAATCACAGACCAGCATTTTTGAAAGTGCCTCTTTCTGTAGGTAACAAAACTACTGTTCTTTCATTGCTTACTAATTAAACATTACTCTTGAATTAATTTGAGCCATAACTCACACATCCAGCAAAAATCTATCTTGAAAATGCAAAGCTGTTTCTCAAAAGTGAATTAAATTCCACCAATAAAGCAATTATTTCTTACAAAACATTTTAAGTAACAAATTAATCTTCTTAGCATATCAGCCTCACCAACTGTATCTGCATTAAAGCCAAGCCCATCCCAGAAAAAGAAACACAATCTTTAACACACACACACACACACACACACACACAAATAAATCTCTGAAAAAACACTTAATAATCCTCGTAGAGCAAATAAATGCTACAACATCAAATTCACTTGCAGGTTTTTTTTAAGGACAAAAATGTTCTGACATTCAAGCTAACCTATTGAATTATTTTAAGAAACAAAAATACTTTAAAACTCCCCAAAACATAGGACTTTCTCATTTGGTTTAGAAATGCTCAATTTATTCGGAAACAAAAAAAAGGAAAACCTTGACACCTGCTCTTCTTTATCCTAAAGGGCAACAGTCGGTAAAATAGATTACATTCTAATTACTTGTAACTGTAAACTCTACTAATAAACTACTAAAAAGCTCTAAGCTAATAGAAAATAACAGATGATTGTACAAAATACAAACAGCCCAAAATTCCTGAACTCAAGCTCTAAGTTGCACGCACACAAATGTGCCCTGCACCTGCCACGCTTTCAAGGCTCCACGCTGACAGTTTGCTGGATACAAAGTTGTAGAAGACACGATCCCTCTACTGACACCCAGCAAACTTACTCTAGCTTTGAAGAAAACTACGTTAAAAATGCAAATCTTGTGAACTCCTAAACTCCTGACTAAACCTAAGCACACTATAAAAGCTGCTGTTCGTTCACTCCTAATCCTTCGAAAGCATTTCCTGCCTGGAAACTTTTCTCCCATAAGCCTTAGACAAACTTTTCCGTTCTTTCAACCTACTCCAGGAAGCCTTAAGCCCGCCCCTCACCTCCCGCCCCCCTACCCGCACACATCCACTAGGGAACCTCAACACTCGGCAGACACCACTCAACACGGGCACGCCAAACACATGTGCCTGCAAACCCAGCCCCTTTCCACACCCCCCGGAAACGACACCCCCGTCCTCACACACCGCACGCCACAACCCATCCCCCTTCCTCCCCGCCCCCACTCACACCACCCTAGTCCACCCACCCACGTCCCCGGGAACCCAGTCTCCCCTCACTCCCCGGGTTGGCCAAGGCCGTGGGGAGGGAAAGCAAGAAGGAAGGAGGAATCAGGATTGGCCTAGGCCTCTCAAACTACCAGGGGAGGCGAGGGGGAGAACCCACAGGCCAGGTTCGGCTGCAGGGCCTCATCCGGCCCCCTCCGGCCCTAGGCCTTCCGTTCGCTGCCACCCTGAGGCCGCCCTCCCAGCCCGGACCGTACTCACTTGCCAGCCGCGGTCCATCGAGTACCCCGCTGTTGCCTCCTCCACCAGGTGCGGCTCCTGTCCCGGGGGCCCCCAGGTCCGGCTTCTTGGGCCCCGGGGGCGGCCCGGTTCCCCCACACGGGACCGCTCCGGGCGGAAAGCCGGCCACCGGCGCGCCTGCCAGAGCTAGGGGGACGCTGTTGCTATGGAGGCCGAGGCCCGGGGCCGGTCCGGCCGCGGGGTCCTCATGCAGGAACTGACACTCCTCCCCGTAGAAGCAAGTCTTATCCTTAGCGTAGTAGCGGCAATACTTCAGCTTTACTCCCGCCGCCGCACCTGCGGGGACACCTCCGACCCCCGGCGGGGCCACCACCGCCACTGCCGCCGCCAGAGAAGAAGAGGAGGAAGAGGAGGCGGCGGCTGAGGGGGGCGGGAGGCCGCCGCCACTGTTCATGGCAACGCCGCAGCCCCGTCTTCCGCTGCTACCGGAGGAGACGCTGCCGCCGCCACCATAGACTGGAGAGGGAAGAAGGACGCTGCCGGTGCCGGATAAAAACCTGGGCGGGTGGGTCTGTCCCGCTGAGGGAGCCCGAGCCGCCTGGGGAGAGGGGGGAGGGGAGAGGGGAGGGAGGACGGGGTAGGAAGGCGCGGAGGGGAGGGGGAGAGTTGGGATTCTCTCACTCACTCTCTCGTTCTCTTTTCTTAAAGGGGCCGCGCGGGACGACGGGGTGGGCGCGCAGGCCCCGAAAGGGACTTCGAGGGCATGGGCTAAGGGAGGGAAAACGGCAGCCGCGAAGAGGTGGAGATGGCGGAAGGTCCGGTTTATTTTTAAATTCTGCCTCTACTCGCGGTCTTGCGCTTTGCTTGCTCGGAGTTGTTTATTCCATTTTCCTCTTCCTGAGACGGCCGTCAGCGCTGCGCATGCGCGCCGAGGCGCGGGGGCTTGTGGGTAGCGAGAGCGCGAGGGGAAACCTCGCCTGGCGTCCGGTCCGCGGGGCATCCGCGGGCTGCCGGTGGTTGTCAGGTGGTCAGCGGTGGCGTTCCCAGACGCCGATCCGGTCGTGAGGTTCTTACGAGACGAATACTTTATCTTTCTGTACAACCTGTTACTCGTGAAGCTAAGTGTCGTACTTTGATGAAAGAACGAAAGTAACGGAATGCAAACGGTCATTTTCAGGCGCTGCACCTGAGGACGAAGCCCAAGACTCTGCTCTTATGTAAAGAAGTTTCATCCTGTTTGCCACATTTCCTATATTTTCATCACCTTGCTTTTTCCCTTTCCCCGTGAAGGTGATGACAACTGCAGGACTGATTAAATTCTGGGTGTTTTATGGGGTTTTTTTAAGTGTTGATTTAGACAAATCCCCTGCTCAGTGCAGCACCTGTGTTCCCTTGATTTATGTTACTGAAAGACTTCAATAAAAGGTGAAAAATAAGATGCCACCTGGGAATACTGCCTAGGCAGCACCGGATGACCACATTTATAAATGTATTAGGATGCTTTTCTCAGCCTAGCCTTGATTTGAAATCCTTTTTTTTTTTTTTCTATTGATTTTAGGGAGGGAGAGAGAGAAACATCTATTTGTTGTTCTGGTTGTTTATGCATTCATTGGTTAATTCTTGTATGTGCCCTGACTAGGGATTGAGCCCACAACCTTGGAGGACACTAACCAACTGAGCTACGGGGCCGGGGCTTGAAATTCATTTTTAAAAGATACTTTTTACCCTAAGATCTCTGGTGTTTGCTCTGCTATATTAAAAAAGAAGTTAAAGAATTGCTTTGAAGGGATAAGTAATTTTAATAGTCTTTCTCCTTTGTAAAAGATTTTCTTAAAAAGCAGTATGGCAGTTACTAAGGGGTGGGAGGAATATTTGTTGGTAGCATTTAAGGAACTGTGGCAGATAGAAGAGGTCACAGAAGAACAGATATAAGCAAGTGTGCCACACTGCCAAAAGGGGGAAAAGTTCATTCCATAAACCGCAAACTGGTAAGCCTGGCGATGTGCCTTAACTAAATTATAAAAAAGTAGTATTGTATTACGTTTTTTAAACATTTTCATTCAAGAAATATTTATTAAGATGGAGGAGTAAAAGTAAACAATATGCAGTCTTGCCTGAGTTCAAATCGCTTGTTTATCCTCTAGATGGGGAGGTAGAAAGTGCACAGGCAATTATAAATCAGTGTCTTAGGAGCTAACCTTATCACATAGGCTGTTAGAGGATTTTACAGATGTTATACTTGGTGGAGAAAGTTGATACCTTAATAGCAGGAGTTGAAAAGTACTTTCAATCCAGACAGATCAGAGTTTGTAACCCAGTACCTGTACTTAACAGTTGTGTTACTCTCGGTAAGTTGCTTCACTTCTGTGCCTTATCTGTACAACAGATAATGATTTGTTCCTTCTTCCTAAAGCATAAACATATATAAAGTGTCCCTTGCTTAGTAAGAATTCAGTAGGTTGCAGTTATTGCTATTAGTAATATTGTGGCTAGTAGTAGTCAACAAATGAGAATACAGGAAAGAGCATTCCAGGCAAAACAAACAACTCAAACAAAAGGACCTGAGGAGTAAGAAAGATTAGATTGTTGGTTAGTGATCGTGCAGAACTGAACAGGGATCATATCACAGAAGTCCTTACAAGGCATGTTAAAGGATTAGACTTTTTTTTGAGGTCAGTAGAAAGTTATTACAGTTTTAAAAAGTCAATGACATGATCACATTTCCCTTTAGAAGAAAAATTTTGATCCTTCTAAGAACGCATAAGGAAAGTAAAGAAGATGGGTTCTCACCATTTTGTAGATGAACCAACTAAGACTTAGAGTTATACAAAATTACCAGCTAAAAATTGCAAAATCAGGACTTTAACTCAGAACTTCGGATTACAAAACGTGTGCTTCAATTCATTACACGTTTTGCCATTTCTAAATGAAAGTTTACGTTCATTGATGGGTTGGAAAGTGGTGTCTTATGGTGAGACAACAGAAGTTCATTAAGTTCATACCAAATTAAGCATGTCGCTCAAACCTTTATTGGCAATCTACTATATGTTATACTACATTCCAATCAAGTTCTGTTCTAGACTCCAATATATAAATGTGTAAGGCTCCTACCCCCAAGAGTTACCAACAACAATGAGGGAAATGCCAAAAATAAATCATTCCTCAGAACCACATTTGACAAAGTTTCCTATTAAATCCTCTGGACAAGATGGAAGAAAGTAGGCTGGGATACTACAGCTAGGTGACTTCAGTTCTCTGATTAGTCAAACAGTTGATAAAGATGATTTTGGCGCTCCCTGAACAATATCCAGAGTATTAATAAACTAATCTATTTCAACATGGTCATTACAGTCCTCTTCTGGACTCTACCCTTTGCCTGCTTTATGTAAAAAAAATGTTATCTACTGCCTAGATGAAGAAATAGATAACATATTTAGCAGATCTGCAATATGTCACAAAATCGGTGGTGATAGATAATTCAATAAACAGCAGATTAAGATTTGTAAATCTCCACTACCTGGAAAAATTGACAGTGCTAACAAAACCTAAATTAAATTGGGGAAAACAGGGCTGTCACTTTAATATGCTATTGATGCAATTTCTTCCCCTACCCCACCTCACCCCAGTCAAGTTAGCAGCCCTTTAAAATGTGCATTGCCTTTGAAATATTATTATTCTACTCAGCAAATAATTCCTAAGAAAATAACTAAGAAATTTTATGGTCCCGTGTGCTCGTTGCAATATTACATATGAAAGCTAAAAGAGAAAATATAAACAACCTACATTCTAAACATAAGGGGAATGGTTAAATATTGAACTATTTAACCATTAAAAATTATAGCATTGGAATATACAACAGTGCTTATAATGCAATGTAAATATTTAACAATACAAAATTATATATGCTGTGTTACTATAATGATGTAAACAACTTAAAAGCTCTGAAGTAACTGCCTAAGAACATTAACAGTGGTTTTATTGAGGTGGGAAGATGACAAAGTCGGTATTTCCTGTTTTTTCCTCTACTTCTCAAATTTGTATCACCACATTATTTCTATGAGAAAAATAAGCATTAAAATTTAACTTAATTCTGAGAAGTACATGGATGTTTGTTAATTTGTTCTCTGTATTTTGGGTTTTTTTCTTTCAAATTAATTTTATGAAGATAATGGGACACTCATTGTTGGCCATTCTTCAAATTTTCATCAGTCTAGTGTTTCTCAAAGTATATTTCCTGGAAGACTGGTTTAACAGTATATTAATTGGTATTACACAAAGAAAGGTTCTATTGTTAAGAAAGTTTGGGAAACACTGAAACAACTTTATTTACTTCAAGCCTTTTTCTGAGCCTTTAATATGATGTGTTGTAATTCTCTATTTTTTAAGTACATTTTATTGATTATACTATTACAGTTTTCCCAATTTCTCCCCCTTTATCCCCCCTCTGCCCTGCACAACCCAACCCTCCAGCATTTCCCCGGCCCCTTAGTTCATGTCCATGGGTTGTACATATAAGTTCCTTGAGTCCTCTGTTTCTTATACCATTTTTGACCTCTCCCCATCTATTTTACGCCTACCAATTCTGCTTCTTCTTCCCTGTACCTTCCCCCATTCCTCCCTTCCCCCTCCCCACAGAAATCCCTCCATGTGATGCCATTTCTCTGATTCTGTTGCTGCTCTAATTGTTTGCCTAGTGTTTGCTTTCATTGTTTGTGTTTTCTTTTAGGTTCACTTGTTGATATTTGTGAGTTTGCTGTCATTTTAATCTTTTTCTTAGATAAGTCCCTTTAACATTTCATAGAATAAGGGCTTGGTGATGATGAACTCCTTTAACTTGACCTTATCTGGGAAGCACTTTATCTGCCCTTCCATTCTAAATGAAAGCTTTGCAGGATAGAGCAATCTTGGATATGGATCCTTGCCTTTTATGACTTGGAATACTTCGTTCCAGCCCCTTCTCACCTGCAAGGTTTATTTTGAGAAATCAACTGATTGCCTCATGGGAACTCTTTTGTAGGTAACTCTCCTTTTCTCTTGCTTTTAGGATTGTCTCTATCTTTAGTCGTCGGTAACTTAATGATGATGTGCCTTGGTGTGTTCCACCTTGGGTCCAACTTCTTTAGGACTCTCTAGGCTTCCTGGACTTCCTGGAAGGCTATTTCCTTCACCAGATTGGGGAAATTTTCCCTCATTATTTTTTCAAATAAGTTTTCAATTTCTTGCTCTCATTCTTCTTCTGGCACCCCTATAATTAGAATATTGGAACGTTTCAGGTTGTCCCAGAGATACCTCAGCCCCTCTTCATTTTTTGGATCCTTGTTTCTTCATTCTTTTCCAGTTGGATGTTTATTTCTTCCTTTTGTTCCAAATCATTGCTTTGAGTACTGGTTTCCCTCCTGTCACTGTTGGTTCCCTGAATATTTTGCTTTACTTCATTTTGGGTATCTTTCATTTGCTTTTTCATTTTTTGACCAACCTCAATCAGTTCTGTGAGCATTTTGATTACCAGGGCTTGAAATTCTCCATCAGATAGGTTGGCTACATCCTCATCATTTAGCTCTCTTTCTGAAGCTTTGCTCTGTTCTTTCATTTGGGCCATATTTCTTCGTCTCGGGGCATGGGTCTGGTTGTTCTGGTTGATTGTTTCTTTAATTCCTTGGTTGTAGGAGTTCCATGCAGCTTGATTTTCTGGCACTTCTGGTTGCATATTGATTTTAAATTGGTTGTTATCCTCCTTTTGGTTGTGAAGGGTTTCTACCTACACCTCCATCTTTGACATGTTGTAATTCTCTAAAAGCAGAATATAGTATGCAGAATTTACAGAAGTTTTTTACCACACAACACTTTTTTCTCTAGTCACCTTGTGGAATTAGTGTTCCTTGAACACACCTGAGAAACACTGTCCTAGTCACATGCCCTCTCAGTTTCCCTATATAACCTATTTAAATTTTTTTAGTATTAATTTTATCGATTTATTTTTGTTTATTGACTTTTAGGGAGAGAGAAAGTGAAACATTGATTTGTTGTTCCACTTATTTATGGATTCATTGGTTGATTCTTGTATGTGCCCTGACCAGGGATCAAATTTGCAGCCTTGGTATATCAGGACAACACTCTAACCAACTGAGCTGCCTGGCCAGAGCTATATGTGTCTTGTATATTCATAAAGTTCTATGTCATCTTATGTTCTAAGTTCAGATGTAAAATTCTATACAAGGTTATTTACAGCTGCCTAGTGTTAATCTTGTTTTGACAAATTTTGGGCTTACTAAAAAGCTTCTGTATTTGTGGCAATTATAAAAAACTGCTATGTTGAAAGATTTTTTTGATGTATCTGCCCCTCTGCTAGATAAGACTCTCATTCTTACTACAGTCCTGTGAGAATACATGATTTTAATATTAATTGTATTTAGGAGATAACCCAAGGTGTGGCCAGGTGTGGCTCAGTGGACTGAGCGTAAGACTGCAAATCGAAAGTTCATTGGTTTGATTCACGGCCTGGGTTGTGGGCCAGGTCCTGTTAGGGGCCAGCAAGAGGCAACCTTTCTCACACATTGATGTTTCTCTCCCTCTCTCTCAAAGTAGATACAGATAAAATCTTTAAAAAAAGAGAAAGAAAACTTGCGGGGAAAAAAATGTATTAAAGCAAAAATGTTGTCCTGGCTGGTGTAGCTCAGTGGATTGAGCGTGGGCCTGTGAACCAAAGGATCGCGGTTCAATTCCCAGTCAGGGCACATGCCTGGGTTGCAGGACAGTTCCCAGCAGGGGACACACGAGAGGCAACCACACATTGATATTTCTCTCCCTCTCTCCTCCCCCTCCCCTCTAAAGATAAAATAAATAAAATCTTAAAAAATAAATGAAAATAAAACAAAAATGTTAATAAGATGTGCCATGTAGTAAAATTAAAATGATGCTCCTATAAGCACAAAACTTTGTCTTTTGTACTCTATTAATCCCCACACATTATCTAGTATAGACCAAGGATCTGGGTAATACAGTTTATTTAGAATTTTTGAAGTTTACCTAAATGCAAACAAATTTTTTTACCAGTACTCTCTTTTTTTTTTTTATGTATTTTATTGATTATGCTATTACAGTTGTCCTATTTCTCCCCCTTTTGCTCCCCTCCACTCTTCACACCCCCTCCCACCCATATTTCCCCCCCTTTAGTTTATGTCCATGGGTCATACATATAAGTTCTTTGGCGTCCGAATTTCCTATACTATTCTTAATCTCGCCCTGTCTATTTTCTACCTACCATTTATGCTACTTATTCTCTGTACCTTTTCCCCCTCCCTCCCCCTCCCACTCCCCTGTTGATAACCCTCCATGGGATCTCCATTTCTGTGGTTCTGTTCCTGTTCTAGTTGTTTACTTAGTTTGCTTTTGTTTTTGTTTTAGGTGTGGTTGTTAATATCTGTGAGTTTGCTGACATTTTACTGTCATATTTTTTATCTTATTTTTCTTAGATAAGTCCCTTTAACATTTCATATAATAATGGCTTGGTGATGATGAATTTCTTTAACTTGACCTTATCTGAGAATCGCTTTATCTTCCCTTCCATTCTAAATGACAGCTTCACTGGATAGAGCAATCTTGGATGTAGGTCCTTGACTTTCATGGCTTGGAATACTTCTTTCCAGCCCCTTCTTGCCTGTAAAGTCTCTTTTGAGAAATCAACTGACAGTCTGATGGGAACTCCTTTGTAGGTGACTGTCCCCTTATCCCTTGCTGCTTCTAGAATTCTCTCCTTCATTTTAATCTTGGCTAATGTAATTATGATGTGCCTTGGTGTGTTCCTCCTTGGGTTCAACTTCTTTGGGACTCCCTGAGCTTCCTGGACTTCCTGGAAGTCTATTTCCTTTGCCAGATTGGGGAAGTTCTCCTTTATTATTTGTTCAAATAAGTTTTCCACTTGTTGCTCTTCCTCTTCCCCTTCTGGTACCCCTATAATTCAGATGTTGGAACGTTCGAAGATGTCCTGGAGGTTCCTAATGAGGAGCCTCTCCTCATTTTTTTGAATTCTTGTTTCTTCATTCTTTTCTGGTTGGATGTTTCTTTCTTCCTTCTGGTCCACGCCATTGATTTGAGTCCCAGTTTCCTTCCCATCACTTATTGGTTCCCTGTACATTTTCCTTTATTTCACTCAGTGTGGACTTCATTTTTTTCATCTAATTTGCAACCAAGTTCAACCAATTCTGTGAGCATCCTGATTACCAGTGTTTTGAACTGTGCATCTGATAAATTAGCTATCTCTTCATCACTTAGTTGTATTTTTTCTGAAGCTTTGATCTGTTCTTTCATTTGGGCCATTTTTTTTTGTTTTGTTTTGACACAACTGCTACGTAGTTGGGGGGTGGAGTCTTAAGTGGTCACCTAGGTGGGGCAACCCATGTCATTGTGTTGTGACTGTTGTGATGCTGTATGTGGGGAAGGGGTCCAAGAGGGAATAATGGCGCTTGCTCCACTCTCTGACAGGTTTCAATCACTTTCCCCACTACCCACAAGCAATGTGGGCCCTTCTGGTGCAGATTTTCTGGTGGGTGGGCTTGTGTACATTCTAACACCCTGTGGGTCTCTCCAACAAACTCTCCTGTGAAGCTGTTTCTCCTGCCACCTGAACCCCCACAGATGTTTTCAATCAGTGGTTTGAGGCTTTATTTCCGAGAGCTGGGACCCTGGATTGTTCAGTCTGTTTCACTCCTCAGCTGTTCCTCTGGTTTATCTGTGCACAAATGTGAGACTGCCCACTCCACCAGCCGCTACCTTGCCATAAGTCCTCTCCGCATGACTGCCGGTCTCCGCCTTTCCTACTGGCTGGATGAATGTGTCTTCTTTAACTCCTTGGTTGTCAGACTTCCATACAGTTCGATTTTCTGTCAGTTCTGGTTGGATTTTGTTTTTAAATTATTGTTTTCCTTCTTTTGATTGTGTGAGGAGGCACAGTGTGTCTGTCTACACCTCCATCTTGTCAGAAGAAAAGAATAATAAAATTTATTGCTACTCAACTAAGGAAGGAGTCCTGGTGCCCTCTATATCTACTCAGAAGTTTCCTACTGAAGCCTGGAACACTCAGCCTGCCACTGAAGACTAGTCTCCAGCCCCCACTGCTCAGGCCACTGAATGGGTAGGAATAGCCACCAAGTGGTCCTAAACTGTTCAATGTTGGGAACTGCCCTACCTGGTTTCAGAGCTGTAACCCCCCATAGCTAAGACTGAGTGAGAGACCTTGGCACCATAAGCCACTAAGGAGACAAAGCTTATCTCCCTGGCAGGGGCGCTGCCTCTGCCCCTTTTACTTTACCCTGCCTGACTCCCAATGCATGATCGGTTAGCCAATGATGGGTAAGATTCCTCAAGGGAGGGACAACCTAACACAGGCACACTCACCGGGGCCCCAGGGAAGGATTTGGGGGGCTATAGCAGAAGGGGGTGATGGACCCTCGCCTCTCGGCTTTGACATAGTCTATGTCCACATTTTGTCTGTGAGAAGTCTCCTAATCTCTAGGCTGCCTTGCTTCCCCTGCCTGACTTAAACCTGAAACAATGCCAGAGGGCGATGCCGCCCTGTGCTGGAAAGGGCAGGTTCCCCGGTGTGATCAGGCCTAAGAAAGAATGCGTAAAATCCTGTGAGGCCTGCTTTGCTAAGAATGCTATCAATTAAATGATAAGGGTCCAAGTAGGATATGAGTTTGTTTCCCAAAATTTTGTAACCCTTTAGCTAACAAACCTTGACTCAAAATAAGCCCTCGTAGTTCTTTTTATGCTATCTATTGTTTGATCCTTACTCCCTGACAATGATTAATGAGCTTTACCTGTATGCCTGTGCAAATTGAACCCAGTAAAAGCCCATTGAGGAAAAGGCTCTTGGCCCTTCTCCCTTGAGAGATCAGCCATCTTTCCTCCCCAAGCAGATCATGTCTTGGTAGACTTATTCTCATCCTTGGCAGCTGGGGGGCAGAGCCCCACCACAGTTCAAACATTTAAACAGCAATTGGAAATAAGGATGGTGGAAAATAAAGTTTCTTAAAAAAAAATAAAAAACTTTTAGCCCTGACTGCCCTGTGTCAGTGGCTTGGATGTTGTCCCGCAAACCAAAAAGTCACTGGTTGATTCCCAGTCAGGGCAGGTGCCTGGGTTGCAGGCCAGGTCCCCAATTGGAGGTGTACAACAGGCAACCAATTGTTCCTCTCCCTTCCCCTCTCTTTAAAAATAAATGAATAATTTTTTTT
The DNA here is from genome assembly GCA_004027475.1 of Anoura caudifer. Classification (NCBI taxonomy): domain Eukaryota; kingdom Metazoa; phylum Chordata; class Mammalia; order Chiroptera; family Phyllostomidae; genus Anoura; species Anoura caudifer. Next base: position 168,630 of record PVKU01000789.1, on the reverse strand, counting down.
AAAAAAAAAGCTTTCAGGCCCTGGCCAGGTGGCTCAGTTTATTGGAGCATTATCCTGTGTGCACCTAAAAGGTTGCAGGTTTGATCCCACGGGGGTCAGGGCACATACCTAGATTTCATGTTTGATCCCCAGTTGGAGTGCATAGGGGAGGCAACCAGTCAATGTTTCTCTTTACCTCTCTCTCCCCCACCCCCTCCCTCCCTCCCTTCCTCTCTAAAAATCAAAAACCATATCCTTGAATGAGGATTAAAAAAACAAGTATCTGAATCAGGCTGAGCTTCTGGTCAAGATGGTGACAGGCAGACATGGGTTGCCACTTCACACAACTACATCAAAATTACAATTAAAATATAGAACAACCATCACTCAGGAAGGTCAGAAATCAAGATGAATGGAAGTCTGACAACTACGGAACTGAGGATAACACATCCATCCACACTGGTAGGAGGGTGCAGATATGGAACAGGCTGACCTTACACTCATGTGAATAAAAATTCTGGAGGGCCCTGGATGGTGCAGCTCAGTGGATTGAGTGCTGGCCTGTGAACTAAAGGGTCTCCAGTTTGATTCCTAGTCAGGGCACAAGCCTGGGTTACTGCCCAGGTCCCCTGTAGAGGGCATGTGAGAGGCAACCATACATTGATGTTTTTCTCCCTCTCTTCCTCCTTCCCCCTGTATAAAATTTGGGAGGGAAATCTTGGGAGCAAAGAGTCCTAGACTCACACCAGTCCCCCCAGCCCAGGTTTCCAGTGCCAGGAACATAAGTCCCCACAACTTCTGGCTGCAAAAACCAGCAGGGATTGAGTCAGTGGAGGAGGCAGCTGAACCCTAAGCAGTTCCTCTTAGGGAACCCACACACAGATTCACCCACTCGGACTCACTCCCTCTGAGCTCCAGCATAAGGGTGGCAGCTTGAAGAACACTACTGGTATTCAGGAAGAGTCTGAAGTGTCTGGCATCGGGTCAAGCAGAGACCGTTGTCCCTTTCCTGAGCCCTCTCCCCCACAAAGCCGGTAGGCTCATGCCATATCTGAAACTCGGTCAACCTGGCTAATACTGTGTGACCCACCTTGGAGACCCACAGGGGTTCTACAACCAAATTACAGGCCCACCCAAGCTGCTTTTTCCATACAAGTGGCTTGTCTTGGTTTCTAAATCCTATCAAACAAGCAACAGCTGGCTTCAGAGCCCTAGTGGCAGCCAGATTAGAGTCACAGCTTGGCTTCACCTGGGAATCTCTAAGCCCAGCACTGGTAGCAGCCATCTCGGATTGCTTTACAGCTCAGGCAGGATGCCTCAGGCAAAATATAGGTGAAAGCTGACCCTGGCCTGCACCACCCAGGAAAGCCCAGGGCCAGCACACCCAGTGGACAGCTATAGATCATGTCAGACCACAACCACCCTGCCCTTGCACAGCTGATCCTCCACAGATTTCGGAGTTTGGTGGTCATAGTCAGTCTTTGCAGCTGACTGGCATGGATAAATCCTTCCCATTGATCTGCCAACAGCAGCCAAGGCTCAACTACAAGAAGAGGGTGTACTCAACCCACACAGAGGGTGCACCTTGAGTACCCTGCTTGGGTGGTAGGGGAGGCTGTGCCTCTGGACCCTATGGGACACCTACTACATTAGGCACACTACCGAAGCACAAAGTAAAAGCAGCTCTACCTAATAGAAACAAACACAGGGAGGCTGTCAAAACAAGGACACAAAGAAATATGGCCCAAATAAAAGAACAGATCAGAACTCCAGAAAAAAGAGCTAAATGAAATGGGGATAAGCAATCTACGAGATGCAGAGTTCAAAACACTGGTTATAAGGATGCTCAAGGAACTTAGTGAGGTCCTCAGCATCATAAAACAGATTCAGTCAGAACAAAGGAAACACTAATTGAAATAAAGAACAATTTACAGGGAAGCAACAATAGAGTGGATGAAGCTGAGAATCAAATCAATGATTTGGAACATAAGGAAGCAAAAAACAAACATGCGGAACAACAAGGAGAAAAAAGAATCCAAAAAAATGAGGATAGTATAAACAGCCTCTGGGACAGCTTTAGGAAGTCCAACATTTGCCTCATAGGGGTGCCAGAAGGAGAAGAGAAAGAGCAATAAATTGGTAATCTATCTGAAAAAAACAGTGACAGAAAGCTTCCCTAATTTGGTGAAGCAAATAAACATGCAAGTCCAGGAAGTGCAGAGAATCCCAATTATGATGGATGCAAAGAGGCCCACTCCAAGACACATCATTATTAAAAGTCCAAAGGTTAAAGATAGACACTTGAAAGCAAGAGAAAAGAAATTAGTTGCCAGAAGGTTGCCAGATGGGAGGGGGGAGGGAGAGAATGGGTAAAGAGGTGTGGGGATTAAGAAGTACAAGTAGGTACTTACAGAATAGCCATAGGGATGTAAAGTACAGTATAAGAAACAAAGTAGCCAAAGAACCAATACTCATGACCCATGGGCATGAACAATGGTGGGGGGATTGCCTGAGGGAGTAGGGGGTGCCAGTGGAAAGGGGCAAAGGGGGAAAAATCAGTACAACTATAATAGCATAATCAAAATATAATTTTAAAAACTCTGGTTAAATTAAGAAAAAAGATGATATTTGTACCAATCAGAGAAGCACAACCACTGTGAATGGTGAAGAATAGATCTTACACAATTGGGGGCATCTAAGCAGTGCTGGTGTTTGCATCTGGTACAGAGCTGAAGCCACTATGGGTTAGCCTATCTAACAATAAGGAAAGAGTACTGAACTTGAGTAAGAACAGGAAAGGCTGGAACCTAAAAGGACAACTGGAATTTGTGAGGAAGAATTGAAAACCCCATGTATTTCTCACTGAGTTCAGTGGTTGTCATGGTGTTACACATATGCTTGGCCAAAGGATCATAAAAGTTGAAAGAAACTAAAAGAACTTCAGGCCCTGGCACTTCTCCACACCAATAAGAGTGGCTTGCAGATCAGTGGCCATAATGCCTGATGCCCTTCACCTTCCAAATTACATACACATTCCTCCTGTGCTCAGCACTGATAAAGAACCATACTGGGAAATAAATTCTGCTAAATATAAGTCCCAGTTTGGCTAATTTGACATAAAACAAAGCCCCCACAGTCCTTGACATGTCAGCTTGGTATCTGTGCATGTTTTTCCTTTAACCTGAAAATAAAGATGATAGCAAAGTGTGGTTCCAGCTAAGATGATCAGCTAACCATAAACTCAAAACAAGCAAATTCACTCCTAGCTGAATTACAGTCTCTTGTTCATATCCTGTAACTTACTATTAACATAAATTGTGTTAAATGGTAGGGGAATCAGAAGGGAGAGGAAAAGTTTGTTTAATATACACAAATATATTCAAATCAAAAGAAACTGCTATTCCAACCTTATTTCTTCAACTTAATCTCACATGGTCATGGCTTATATTACTGCCTCCTTCCACTACGCATTCCTTATTCCCCTGACCTCAGCAAGCACCTTTTACTCTTCATGACTTCTTATCTATTGAAGTGACCCAAAACTTCATTCCTGAGAGATCTTGACCTCTAGCAGTCCTACCTGTATTGGGATAGTTGTAGTTTGCTGTTGGCTTTAATCAATGGGTAGGGGAATACTATGAAATGCCCCAGAGTATCTCCTGCATTCTGAGCATACTCCCTAGCTGTTTGTAGAGTAGCAATGCAACTGCCCTGATAGCTAGGATCAGTCACCCGAGCTACTGCATTCATTCCTTTCTTTGATTTGCAAGCATGAAAAGCTAAATATGGTCAGCTGCAGTCTCAACCTCTAATTCAATGGATCAGATAACATGTGCCCCATTACCAATGCAAACAGTAATTAATATTTGTAAACATAATCAGATCAGAGCTAAATCTAAATAATCCAGAACAGTACAGCTAATCTATCCATAAGATTCCATTTCATTTCTGCTTGACAAACCACACTCAAACAGGATGATTCAGAAGCCCGAGGGTATGGACAACTGGTGATTGGAAGCTTCATCATGACAATGCGACCACCCATGCATCACATCTCGTACAGAGTTTTTTGGCAAAACACCAAATCATCCAGGTGACTCAACCCCCCTACAGCCCAGATTTGGTGTTCTGTGACTTCCGGCTTTTCCCCAAACTAAAATCACCTTTGAAAGGGAAGAGATTTCAGACCATCGATGACATTCAGGAAACTGTGATGGGGCAGCTGATGGAGATTGAGAGAACTGTGTGAGGTCCCAAGGTGCCTACTTTGAAGGGGACTGAGGCATCATTGTCTTCTTGTATCTTGTATGTTCTTCAATAAATGTCTCTATTTTTCATAGTACATGGCTGGATACTTTCTGAACAGACCTTGTATATTATATACATACAAATTTGGAACTGTTAAATCTTATTGGTGACTTTAACTTATCAATATGAAGTGTCCTGCTTTGTCTCTGGAAGTACTTCTTGCTGTGTTGTTATATATAGTTTTTATCCTTTTGCTTGCAATTTTTTGATTCCTGGTTTTTACTTTATTTATTGATTGATTTGAGAGGGCGGGGAGTAAGAGGGAGAGACAGATAGAGACACATTGATTTGTTGTGCCATTTATTCATTGGTTGATTCTTGTATGTGCCCTGACTGGGGATTAAACCTACAACCTTGGCATATAAAGACAATGCTCCAACCATCTGAGCCACCTGGCCAGTGCTGATTCCTGCTTTTTAAAGTAGCATATTGTAGTAGATTATATTTTCCAAAGATGGCTTCAACAATATATCCCATCCCACATGCTCTCCTAGAAACCTCCTCCTCACCAAAAAGTAATTTCCTAGCCTTGAATCTGGGTGAGTGGAAACCTGCTTCCAAGACAGAGTGTAGTGTAAGTGATTCTGTGTAGTTTCCTAGTATCAGTTAGAAAAGACCATGTGATTTCTGCCTGATTCACATCAGACACATACTCTTGGATCCCAGACAACCATCTGTGAGGAAGCCCAACCAGCCCATGTTGAAGATAAGGTGGAACAGAATGGAGACCCTTGGCCCACAATCCTGAGTGTGTTCCCATATGACAACCAGTAACAACTTGCCAGCCATGTGAGTGAGATATCTTGAAAGTGGATCCCCAAAGGGTGTGGGTGGAGGTAGAAGAAGGTATAGGGTGGATAAATGGTGATGGAAAAAATAAAAAATAAATAAATTTTAAATTGTAGATCCTAAGTTCCCAGACAAGCTATCCTAGCTGACTGCATGGAGCAGAGATGAGCCATTCCTGACAAACCCTACCAAAATTGTGGATTCATGAGGAGAAATCAATGACTGCTATAGTTGTCAGACACTTCTGAATCATAGTGCAATGAAGTCATCTTTGTTCCCACATGCGCATTCCAGTGCACTCTCCTTGGCTGCCAGGTTACATCGGTGTCACACAAACCATTCTTATTACATTAATAATAGCTGGACTTTTTCTGGACAGACCTTGTATACTCAAAATATGTAATATAAATTGTCCAAACTGAGAGAAGAATATAAAGAAATCCACATTCAAAATGGGAAATTTTGAACACATATCTCAATAAGTGATAGACCAGGCAGGCAAAATTAGTAAGGATACACAAAATGTAAATTTGATGAACCAATTTGCCCTGTTAGGCACTTCACCTGCAATAGCAAAATATATATATTCTTTTCAAGTGCATACAGAACATTTATAAAAACTGGCCATATGCTGAGCCATAAAGCAGCTCTCATCTCACTGAATTTTAAAGAATTAAAATCATATATAGTCTCTTATCACAACTTTAAACTAAAAATCAGTCACAAAAACATCTATAAATGGGTAAACCAAACATATACCTTCAGTCTGATCTTTTGGTGTGTATATCATTATTGCTTGAATTTTCACAGCTATTTCAACCATACCATGTCTAAACCTCATTCTCACTATTTCCCCAAACTTCTTCCTCTGCCAGCCTTCCTATCTTAGTAAAGGGCATCTCCAGACACCCAGTTTCTTAGGGTAGAAAACTGAAGGTCATCCTGGGCACTCCTCACTAACTCCCTTCACCCTGTCTTCAAAATACACCAACTCTCTTCTCTTCCCCCCGCCCCCCACAATTGTCATGGCTCTTGTTCATATAACAGTCACTTCTCTCCTAGAAGATTGTGTTAGCCTCCTACTTCAACTTGTGCAATTCATTCTCCAAAGAACCCCCAATCAACATTTAAAAATATAAATTGTCAAAGGGTACAAAATTCCAGTTATAATTTGAATAATTTCTAGGGATCTAATATTCAATGTAGTAACTGTAGTTAATAATACTTTGTTACATGCTTGAAAATTGCTAAGGGTGTAGCTCTTAATTGTTCTCACAACACAAAAAAAAATGTAATTATGTGAGGTAATAGATGTGTTAGCTAGCCTAATTGTGGTACTCATTTCACTATATACATGTATCAAATCAGCACAATGTACACCTTAAATCAACACAATCTTATATGTAAATTACATCTTAATACAGCTGGGGGAAGTAAATAAAAAGTAAATATTGTAACTGGAGGATCAAATCACACCCCACACCACCCCCATTAAAACCTTCATTCATTTCACATTGAATTCCATATGCATCTAAACTCCTTGAACCTGGGGAGCCCTGAATGATATGATACATCTCTCTAGCTCATTTCCTGTTAGTATAGCCCCTTGGCTTTATTTGAGTTCCTTGGCACACCAAACTGTTTTGTATTCAGGGTCTTCATACACACCATTTCCTCTGCCTAGAATACAGCCTCCCACCCTCACTTCAACACACACACTTTGTCTAACTAACTTGTACAAATCCTAGGTCTCAGTTTAAATCTCCTTAGAGAGCCCTTCCCTTACCATCCAATTTACATTAGGTCTCCATTATATAATCTCTCATTAACACCCTACATTTTCTCCCTTTAAGTATGCATCATAATTTGTAATTACAAGTTATTTGTTTAATACTTGTCTATCCTCCTGGGCTATAAGCTCCATGAGGGCAAGAACTGTTTCTATGTAGCTCAGCACTTGGTAAACAAAAAGCTTTCGATAAATATTTGTTGAGTGAATAAGTAAATAACATAATGTCTAATTAAAATAAAGCAAGCCTACTAAAAGTATGATATAGGATTAGAAGAAAATAATCTCTGCTCCTACTATTATCTTTTGGTACGGTCTTCATGTCAGTGTTGTTTGTGAGCAGTCTTGGTGCCAAATATTTTGCTTTTTCTCAACCTGATAATAATTACTATCAGTTGAATTATAGACTTTTCAGTATTAAAAACATGTCTAGAGTTAGAAGTAGCCTTATGGGTGAAAAACGGAGAAGTCGTGACCTGCTGAGTTTATATATAGTGTGTGAATGATACCCCAGCTCTTGTAATAATGGCTATACCAGTGATTTTTTTCACTAGGAAGTAGCAAAGAGCTGCAGGAAAGGGGAGAAAGCATGAAATTGTAAATGCTAACTACACTAAGAAAAATATTTTAGGACACAATTTTTACCCCTATAATATTTCAAACTATTTTGAAGTCTGTTTAGTAAATACTGACTTTCTGAAGAAAGAATTTTTAGATATTATTATATAATAATTGAGCATTTCAATATTTTAAAACTACCTATAGGAATATATAACAACTTTATTAATTTAAGATATTTTAGAACATCTTCATACTAAAAAATTACTTATGTAAATTGAATTATTATATCCCATCAAGTATAAGGAGCCATTGATTATAAGATACACTGCTATTTTACATAATACTAAGAAAACAGTCTTCTTATCATTTCAAATTTTTATTTTATACACATCATTAGTGCTCTTTTAGACTTATCTAAACATGTTTTTCTTTAAATTATATACACTCTTGGCCTACATAAACAGGAAAATAAAAGCAAACTTAGCACCTATTTATGATAAAAACTGAGCAAAGTGGGAATAAATAAATTGTACCTCAATATAATGAAAGCCATATATGACAATCCCACAGCCAACCTCATACTCAAAGGGCAAAAACTAAAAGTGTTTCCCTTAAGATCAGAAACAAGATAGGGATGTCGTTTTCACTACTCTTATTCAACATAGTACTGGAGGTCCTAGCCACAGCAATCAAACAAGATGAAGCAACAAAAGGCATCCAAATTGGAAAGGAAGAAGTAAAACTATCATTATTTACCGATGATAGGATACTGTATATAAAGAACCCCACAGCTTCCACCAAAAAAAAAAAAACTACTAGAATTGATAAATAAATCCAGTAAAGTAGCAGAATACAAAATTAATAATCAGAAATTGGTGGTATTTTTTTAAGATTTTATTTATTTATTTTATAGAGAGGGGAAGGGAGGGAGAAAGAGAAGGAGAGAAACATCAATGTGCACCTCTCCCACGCCAACTACTGGGGACTGGGCCAGCAACCCAGGCATGTGTCTCAACTGAGAATCAAACTGGTCACCCCTTGGCTCACAGGTTTATTCACAATCCACTGAGCTACACCAGCTGGGGCCTCAGGGCAGAGATTTTTATACACCAATAACCAACTATCAAAAAATAAAAAACAACCAAAACTAAGAAAACCATCCCACTTACAATTGTATTTTTTTAAAAAAAGGGGTCTTGACTGGTGTGTCTCAGTGGGTTGAGCATTAGCCCACAAAATGAAAGGTCTACTGTTCAATTCCCAGTCAGGGTACATGCCTGGGTTGCAGGCCAGGTTCCTGGTTAGGGGCAAGTGAGAGGCAACCAATCGATCCATGTTTCTCTTGCACATCGATGTTTCTCTTTCTCCCTCGCTTCCCCTCCCTATAAAAATAAACAAATAAAGTCTTTAAAAAAAAAGAAAAATAAGGTACCTAGGAATAAATTTAACCAAAGGAGTAAAAGACCTATACTCTGAAAATTGTAAGATACTGAAGAAAGAAATCGAAGATACAAATATGTAGGAGCATATACCATGTTCATGAATAGAAATAATTAACAACATTAAAATATCCATATCACCCTGGTCAGTGTGGCTCAGTTGGTTGGAGCACCATCCTATAAGCCAAAAAGTTGTGGGTTTGATCTCCAGTCAGGGTAAATACCTAGGTTGTGGGGTTCAATCTCCTTGGTCAGAGCATGTACAGGATGCAACCAATCAATGTTTCTCATGTTGATGTCTCTCTCTTTCTCTCTCTAAATGCAACAACAAAAAATGTCCTTGATTTGGGTGGTGAACACACAATACAATATACAGATGATGTGTTACAGAATTGTACTCTTGAAACATAATTCTATTAACCAATGTAACCCCAATAAATTCAATAAAAATCTGAAAAATAAATAAATAAAAACAAAAAATTGAACTTACTTATGACCCAGTGATTCTATTTCTAGGAATATATCCAAAGAAACCTGAAACAATAATTCAAAAGAATATATGCACCCCTATGTTCATTGTAGCATTATTTATAATAGCCAAGATATGGAAACTAGGAAACATATGGAAGAAGCCCAAGTGCCTATCAGTAGATGAGGAGATAAAAAAGCTGTGATACATTTACACATGGAATACTACTCACCATAAGAAGAAAGAAAGAAAGAAAGAAAGAAAGAAAGAAAGAAAGAAAGAAAGAAAGAGAAAGAAAGAAAAGTGAAATCTTACTTTTTGTGACAGCATAGATGGACCTACAGGGTATTATGCTAAATGAAATAAGTCAGACAGAGAGAGACAAATAGCACATGATTTAATTTGTACATGGGATCTAATGAACTAAATAAAAACAGACTCATAGATACAGAGGACAGACTGACAGCTGTCAGAGGGAAATGGAGTTGGAAGGGCTGGGTGAAAAAGGTGAAGTGATTAAGCAGTACAAATTGGTAGTTACAGAATAGTCACAGAGATACAGATTACAAAATAAGGAACATAGTCAATAACATCAAGATATGTATGTATGGGGCCAGGTGGGTACTTGAGGTGGTGGGGAGACCACTGTGTAAAATACATTATTTTCTAACCACTTTACTATACATCTGAAACTGATACAGAATAATATTGAATATAAAATGTAATTGAAAAATAAAAAATTAATTAAAAATAAATAAAAATAATAAAAAACAATTTAAAAAAAAGAAAAGAAAAACTATGGTTATTCAGACCTTAAGATATTGCACATTTTTTTTTCTAATAAAAGAAAGAAATCTGTCACGGCAAGAAAAACAACTGACAGTATTCGTTGCCAAAGACAAAATTCAAGCTTTCAAGCGAAAACTGGAATTTTAGAAAATTCATATTCACTTCTATGAACTTGACAACTTTTAAAGACTTCTCATAAGATAAATGGTGATTTTAATTAATATGATGTCTTACATTATATAATGAAATGTGTCAATATTTAGAATATCTGCATAATTCAATAAATCAATATTTTCCACATAAAAATCAAAGCTTTAATCTGATTGGTAATAGTTCTTATTAAGGTATTTATGGAAAATTAAATACCTTAAAAAAAGAGCAAAATTAATTCGCTGATTTTTCTTAAATTTCTTCACTTTTAGAGCCCAAGTCTTCTGAATCACTTTTTGTCTCAGAGTTGTGTCTGTCTGTGGTTTTTCCACCTAGCACTTAAAAAACTCTGGGAATTTGGATTTGGATTTTTAAAAAAGATTTTATACATTAACTTTTAGAGGGGAAGGGAGGGAGAAAGAGAAGAGAAACATCAATGCGTTAGAGAAACCTCCATGGGGTGTCTCGTGCACATGCCTCAACAGGGATGGAACTCACAGCCCAGACGTATGCCCAGACTGGGACTCAGACTGGAGACCATTCAGTCCATGGGAGGGTGCCCAACCAACTGAACCACACTGAGCAGGGCTAGGTTGAGGTTTTTAAAAGGAATTTTTTTCTCTGCCTTTTTAATTTGATCTCCCAACCAACAAATCAACAAATATTTTTCTTGAAAAGCATATAAATTGCTTCCTTAAAACTAAGAAAATGTATATCTGTCTAAACAAAATTTTAAAGTCAAAATGAAAACAGTATAATTATTAGGCAAGTGACTAGGGGGTGGATGGAGAGTTTCCATTACTGAAGGGAAGTGTTTGGTGCTAGAACTGGTACTATTACACATATATACCTTCAACTTTCAGGACCAGCTTAGCTTTAAATGGTTGGCTTTTAATTCATAGATAGGAAGAAAAGGAGAAAGAGAAAGAAAAAGAAAGAAAAAAGAAAGGGAGAAAGAAATGAAGAAAGGAAAAAAGAGAGTGAAGACCCATGGCCCTTTGTTTCTCTTTGTCTACGTTGAAATTAAGTTTTATTTAAAATAAGCCAGTTGGTGAAAAACAAATACCATATAATCTCACTTATAAGAGGAATCTAATGAACAAAATAAACTAACAAGCAAAATAGAACCAGAGATATGGAAGCAGGGAACAGACTGTCAGCTGCCAGAGGGGAGGTAGGAGGGGATAATGGTGGGAAGAAGGGGAAGGGATTAGTCAAAGAACATGTATGGATTACCCATGACCTGTGGGCATGGACAACACGGTGGCAATGGTCTGCGGGAGCAGGGGGTGGGCTGGGTGGAGGAGGGCAACCAAAGAAAAAGTGGGACGCCGATAATAGGATAACAATTAAAAAAATAAAAAATAAAAGCTAAAATTTTATACACCCTTTTAAAACATGAAAATTCAAAACTTATTAGGCAAGTCAACCACACAAAGTTGTTTGCAGCAGTAATTAAAGAAGTGATAACATTTTACCAGTGTGAAATGTCACAGATTTCAAATCACAACTTGGATCTTCTTCAAAGATTCAAGTGTTTTATCCCTCACAATAAGGTCTGGTCCGTTTTAAAATAAAATTCCTCCTCTGGATATTCTATTCTCAATCAAGTCCTTCTTCATCCCTGCCACATGATAGGATAGCTGGCTCTTCAACCATACCACAATGGTTGTTCCAGTCTTCGGCGATCTTTGTGTGGCTATTCATACCCCAGCCTATAACCCAGCTGTTCTTGACAAGCCAATATTTACTGTTATCTTATCTGCTCCTTCAAAGTCAAAGCCACCCACCAGAATGTCATGATCCAGGTGTTTGCTGCTACAGTTTGGATCATAATAAATGCCTTCTTTATAGAATTGGAAGGTATCCTGGGCTGCATCTATACAAACAGAGATGGATTCGATAACTGCCACTGCCTTCAAAAGGGACTTCTCCCACTTACGGGTGTCCCCAAAGCCAATGCCATCAGCAGCAGAACATTCAGGCTCATATTTGCAAGATTCAGCCTTTGGATAATACCAGGCTTCTTCTGAGTCCAGGACTCGTTGCCACCATTGCAGCCCTCCTTGTCTTGAGACTGAGAGCAGACCACTAGGTTCTGCTCACCTAGTGGAATAAGTTTGCACATTTTCCAGAACACCTGTCCTTCCAGGGCACCAGTTGCACTAATAGTCCAACAAAAATCACACAACCCCTGACCCTTCACAGAAGTTACATAGCCTTTCTCTCTTCAGCCCAGAAATGAGGGGCTCTCTGCAAAGGAAAGTTTCTCAGAATGCTGTACATTCCCCTTCTTATGCTTCTGGTTTTGAAGGCCAGTCTAAAATCTTCATTGACCATGTCACCAAAGGCATTTGTTGCCATGGTGAATCTGTTTCCTTCAGCTATATTTCTGACTGCAGTTCAGTCATTTCCATATTCTCTCCTCTATACTTCTTCATTCGCTCCACATTGTTCCCTGTGTGTTGCTGGCTGCTGGTGTATCATTGTGCATCTAAACTTCCATCAACTTTTGGGCAGTCAAAAAGAGTGAAGGATTCATGTTTCAACAGCTAGCAGCAGGCACAGCTGCATAGGGGCAGTCAGCTGGTGTGGGTCTGTGGGTGTCCGAGGCCCACCACTACGTTTTTGAGGTCTTAACCCTCAGCTTAGATTTGAAAACTCAGCCTAAGCTTGTTAACAGTCCCTGTTCCTTGTTATCAAAGGGACAGAAATGGCTTTAGCTTTAAAAAGGGAATGGAACTGATAAGATGAACATTCTATAATTTTCTACGCACCACTCTGTTAAATATCCAGAAATAGCCTGTGTTTACTCTCAGTCTTCTGTTGTCTTTCAAATGAACACTGTACCCCAACTTAAAAAGTAAATTTCTGATCCATTTCACTAAAGCCATGGAAGATGAGTGTATGTATGGGGAAAAATATCTGTGTGGTTTTATAAATATGCAAAATCAGTGTAGTAAATTTTTTATGTGAAGGTAATATTGGTTGCAATGTTTTTGAAAATTTACTTGTCATTTCAACTCTTAAAATGACTTTTTTTTGCCACTCATGATTCATTAGTCATTTTGACTTTCATCCCCATACTTATTAGTTGAGAATTTTAAATCCCCCAAATATCCCAAGTCCAAAATACAAATAAATATCATCAAAGAATTTAAGCATTTCAGAGGGAGTCCCTGGTGACTTACAGTTCAAATTTCACTTTGTAGGAGAGCATGCTGAGTATTAACAGAAGTAATACTGAAAACACTCTGGTTGATACTAACTAGTAATCATTACTGATCATTCTTTTTCTGGAGGAAATTCCAGGCAGCCTTTCTTCAGCTTAACTCATGGCTAATTTAGTTGGTGAAACAATGTTGCAAAGTTCATTCATCCAGCAGCCATTTATTGAAAATCTACTATGCATGAGCTGTGTGCGATACAACACCACAGCCGCCAGTCACACTACTGAGCACTTGAAAGGTGGCTAGTGTGATTGAGCATTTAAATTTTTTAATTTATTTAATTTTAGTAAATTTAGAGTTAAGAAATTATATTCAATTCAGTTATTGGAAAACTTTTCAGTATGTTTGGAACAACTTGGGAGTGCAAATCTACTTTTTAACTCTAAATTATATGAAGTGCAAGTACAGTTCAAGTATTTACAATAGAAACTTAGCACTTTTTCCAAATTCAGAGGTACTATGAGTGTAAAATATGCACTAGGTTTTGACAATTCAGTGCAAAAAATCACTGAAATATCTAATTAATATACTGATTACATACTGAAATGATAATATTTTTATATTTGGGGTTAAATAAAATATCTTATTAAAATTAATTTTACCTGTTTCTTTTCATCTTTTAAACATGTGGCTACTGAAAATTTTAAATAACTTATGTGTTATCGTGCTATTGGACAGCTCTGTGCTACAGACCAGAGATAGAGTCGAAAATGATTTTGTCTATTCCTTGATCTCAAGCCTATGATTTCAATTTTGATTAACCTGAGCTATTTGTTCTCACCATCTTCTTTTGCCATCTGGCCATCACCCTGCACAGCCCAGCTGGTACCCAAATACTCGTATGTGCCATTGAGCCTAAAGATTGATGTATTGATGAATCAACACAAATGCATTCATCTTACTAAAAAAAAAAAAAATCAATCCAAAGGAAATTTTATACTGATGCTAAAATAAAAACATTTTTTACATATTATTATAACATATTCTCATCATTCTTTATTTTCAACATATTCCAACTTTCCTCCTTTCATAGAATTTAATGATATCCTGCTTGACCCAAGTTCTATACATTTCTGAACTCATTTATTAAGATTTAAATGTAGTCTAAAAAAGGGGAGTTTATTAGTTATCTATTACTGCTTAACAGATCACCCAAATATTTAGCAGCCTAAAACAAGGAGCAGTTGTTACATCACAGTTCCTGGGTGTGGCTTAAGTGAGTTCATCTGGCTCAGAGACTCCCACAGATTTGGATTAAAGCCAGGCCTGCAGGACCCACCCAGGAGGATCACCTTCTAAACTCACATTCTGTGGCTGTTGTCAGGCCTCATGTCCTCACTGGCTGTTGGCCATTTTTTGTTAAATGGATCTCCTCATGAGGAAGCTCACAATATGGCATTGGATTCCCTTGGAGCTGGTGAACGAAAGGGGATAGAGAGTAAGCAAGATAAAAGCCTTCATCTTTCTGTAACCTAACCTTGGAGATGTCATCCTGCCGCTTTTGCCGTTTTTGTGCATGTTAGAATTGATTCATCAGATCCAGCCTACAGTCAGGAGAGGTAATTACACAAGGGCACGTATACTAGGAGGTGGGGATCCTTGGGACCGTTTTAAAGGCTGCCTACCACAGGGAACAAACTAGTTGTGAACCATTTCAACTTTGACCAAAATCTGATAATGAGCCCTTAAGTAATAAGACTGATTGAAGCAAAGAAAGTCTTTAGTTAAAGCAACTCTTTTTAAATGGTTAACCATAAACCTGGAGATACAATCAAATGTCTTGATACCTCTGTATGCATATAGTGTAGTACTAATCAGAGATATTTGGTTATTGTTTGCTGGAATGCTGGGACCTTTAGGATTATGTTCATAGTATTTGAGGAAGAAATATATGAAATATGGTCCATCTCTAAAATCATAATTGTGACGTTAAAATTCTCTGAAACTTGGGAGGTGGAAGAGGGCAAAGGGGGAATAAATGGGGATGGAAGGAGACTGTGCAGATGATGTGTTAATAGAACTGTACCCTTGAAACCTGTGTGGTATTATTGACCAATGTCACTCAGTGCATTCAATTTAAAAATTCTCTGAAACTTGTATTTCTTAAAACCCATAGTCAGAGGTGCTCAGGAATAGTTTTGTTCTTGGCAAGTGATGGTCACTCACACTTCAAGATTTTCCCTTATAACTGTCAAAGTTTAAGCCTTCCTACTGTTTTTTCCTAGAATGAAAACGTACTGCTCTGAGAATGACACCCAATTCCCATTTCAATGTAAAGCCCTCATACAAAATCGATCCCTCTCCTTTGCTTAACTAACTCATCTCTCATTATACCCCAAGAGGAGTTTTCCACGACAACCTGACTCCTCCACTGATCTCTCCCTACAGGGCTGTCACCGAGCAGTCATCTGGATTGATACCAGAGCCTTTATATTTCTCTCTGTCAAAACACGTTTGACCTTCTCCTTCCTTTAAAAGTCTGCTGAGGCTCACTTTCCAGATTAATCCAAGCAGATTGTTCTTCACATGAATCTAATTAGGCTTGATTAAGGTGCAGACCAGGGAGAGGTTGGGAATTGCTGTTAGTTTGGTGTATCAAAATTTAATATTTCCTAGGTAAAGGAGTTTCAAGAAGTGATCATAGAAATGAACTAGTAAATTGTGAAAAAAAGGCTGGCAGTAGCTAAGAGGAATATATAGTGTACTAGATTTTAATTTTTAAAAATGGTTTGAAGAAGTAATGGGCCAAATAAAGACTGGCCTGTGTAAATTATTGTGGCAGCTCCTCATCTCCTGATGCCAAATCTATGAACTATGATCTTAAATACACATCACAGCCAGCCTGAGCTTCTCTTAGATAAGTAAGCTTGCAAGTCTGGGAAAGTGCAAAAATAAGTTTTTAGATGGTAAAAAATTAATGTCAAATTACAGTGTTAATCTTTTTCTACAGATCTTGTGATAGGTTTTGTAATCATTGTTACAGTTTCTATATTCTATTCATCATTTGAAATATTTGGTAAGAAAATCTTACATATTAAACTTATATTTTTATGTGGTGGTATATACACATATTTAACAAATTAAATTTATAATTAATGTTTATTTTTTCAATCCACAAGTTTTGCCTCATTATACACATAAATATTCAAAAAAGTTTGATTAGACTTTATTAGGTATTTGAAGTGCTACAGAGGAATATGTTTACTAAATGTGTGACTTATAGTTTGAAATATCTAAGAGAATTTGATAAAAGTATTAAATGTTTAGAGAGATTAAGTAATAAATTTAAAATTAATAATTTAAATTTATAAGATCATTATTAACCAATTACAAGTGAGTCTTTTAAATTTCTGGACAAATTATATTAGATTTATAAATAAAATAAGATGTATAAGTTGAGCTCAAAATCTTCAAAAAATTAAATCCCAAAATTTGCAACAATAACTGAATATTAACTAAAATAAAAAGAGCAGTAAAATGCTCAACAACATGGATTGGTTACATAAATTATGATTCATCCATATTATGGAATTTTTAACTATTAAGAATTACTTTATGGAAAAATCAACATGGACAGTTGATTTTTGGAAAAAACAAGCTATGAACAAGCATATATAAGATGATCCTATTTTTCAATACTAATTTTTTTAAATCTACATGTATGTGTACATACATATTTAGAGAAAAATTTGGATGGACTAATATCAAATTGGTCATAATTACTAGTTGGTATTTATAGGTATTTGTGTGTAACTGTGTACTTCTCAATTTTTTTGTGTGTTAAACATGTATATTTTTATTCTATTTAAAAGAGAAAAAAAGAGGTAAGTAGCAATGAAAAGCTAGGAGGATACCCACATGCCAGGCTCCAGTATACATGGAACTAGGGGAAATGAGTACATCTGAGAGACATACAGGGAGGTAAAGCCAGGGCTCTAAGGCCCAGGGGTGGAGGTAATGTTTTGTAGAGACTTCACCATGCTGTCTGTCAGGACCCTGTGTATACCCAGCACATGTTTCCATCAAAGTCCCGATAACACTTAGGTATAAGTATTTGTTTATGTGACTGTCAAACCACATTAAAATACACACCTCTTTGAATATAGGAATCATCTTTATCACCTATGCAATCCCAGTGCCTAGGGCGCAGAAAGCATTCAGGAAGTGTTGGTTGAAAGAGGAAGTAAAGAACAACTATTTCTTTTACTGCCTCTCCATTTGGAAAGGCCTGCTCTGATTTAAAGTCATACCCCTCCTTTAAACAACAACAACAACAACAACAACAACAACAACAACTTGCTCCAATGTATCTCCTTACCAGCTTGGCACAATGATTGAAATTCTGCTCACTCAAGCAAACTTTTTAAATTAAAGCACCATCTCCAAAGACTCCATTCTTGAACTCTGTTCATCCTCAGGAGTGGCAAAATGATCATGAGTGATGGATTACAAGTATTGTATTGTACCCTCTACCTTTGTATATGTTTGAAAATTTCTATGTTAAAAAGTATTTTAGAAACCTGCCAAAAATTCAACAAGTCATACAAGAAATATTTAATGACTTATGACAGCATACCCTATGCTATTACGTTGAGGTCTAGAATACAAGTGTGAGTAAAAGTTAGGGGTGTGGGTGGGATGTGGGTCAGAGTGGGACAGGCATACAGGACAATATACGGACATGAGATATAAGAGGATTGTTTCTGGTCAAGATGGTATTGTAAGTGATTACAGTACTCTCATCCTCCCACAACCCCATCAAAATTACAGCTAAACCACAGAACAACCATTTATCACAACTGCCTAAACAGGAGTGATAGATAAACAGGAGCTGAACAGAAGTCCTATAACTAAGATATAAATGTAAAGACTGTATATTTTTATTCATCACTGTCCTTAAAACCTTTCTCCCATTTTAAAAATGAATTGTTTGAAAACAAGCAAAATATAACCAAAGACACTGAAATAGAGAACAGACTGACAGTGACCAGAGGGGAGAGGGGAGGGAATTTCAGGGGAAGAGGGGAAGGGTTTACAGGAACAAGTATAAAGGACACATGGACAAAAACCTGGGGAGGGGATGGGAGGGAGGTGGGGAGGGCTGGGGGGGTGAGCTGGGATGGGAGTAAAAGACAAAACTGTACTTGAACAACAATTAAAATAAAATAAAATAAAATAAATTGTTTGAGAGCTCTGATATAAACCTTCCATAAAATAAAATACAGATTTATTCTAACTAAATACTTACCAAAGCAAGGAAAGATTTCAGATCTTCGAACCACTAGGGTTTGGCAGAATAGTTATAATTTTGGGTGTATTTGATGACTTAGGGGTAGAAATTTATAAAATAGATTCAAAACAACAACTAAATAAATACCACAAGCTAGTGAGTACAAATTACAACCAATTGACAGTTTCATAGCTTTAGAAATGTTTTGCCTTTCTAAACCAGTGCTACTGGCATTTAACATTACTGCCTGTATACTTGAGGAAGGAATTCTACTCTCAAAAGTTGTGTGAACACAACTCACCCTCTTACCCCATTTTTTGGTTTTGGGTAAACATTAGGGCTGTTGGTCTCAAAACTGTGAAGTGACATGCCAAGACAGTCAATATTGTTAAGGACACTAATAGCCTCCCTTGAATTTAAACCAGCTTTAGATAGGAAAAAGATCTAAGTTCCCTCATGTTTTTTTTTCCCCCCAGTGGGGTAGCACATCCCATATTTTAGAATGAGTAGGGGTGTCTTGCTTAAATACAAATAGAATTTAATGTATAACCATGTGAAAGATTTATAGAAAAAGTTGAACTTCTGTTACACAGTTGAGGTACCTTCTTCTTTAATATTAAACAGCTTGTTATTTAAATAATGGATCAAAATGGCTGGTTTCAATATGCAGTCATTAATGAACTAATTTTATGTACATCTGTGTACGAGAATCAAAGTCCTGTATACTTTCTTTGTATTATTCCTGTTTTCAGGGTGATAACTTTTACATAGTTACCAGGAAATGTAATTCTAGTTCTTAATATCAAATCAACCAAGATTTATGAGAGGTGATGTCTGGAAGAGAGATTATATCTGTCTTCTCTCATTCAATAAATAGCCATCTTTGATTACCAGCTAAGATACAAAACCACTGTACTCTAAATAGTCAATAAATAAAGGCTTGATTAAAGAAAGAAGGAGGAGGAGGAGGAGGAGAAGGAGAGGAAGGAGAGGAAGAAAGAAGAATAAGAAGGAAGAAGAAGGAAGAAGAAGGAAGAAGAAGAAGAAAGAAGAAGAAGAAGAAGAAGAAGAAGAAGAAGAAGAAGAAGAAGAAGAAGAAGAAGTCGTCATCACACTGAGACCAGTAGGAGGGGTAGATGTTCAGAACAGGCTGGTCCCATACCCATGTGTAGCAGATAAAAATCAGTAGCAGTATCTCCACTGCAGAAGTTCCCCCCACACCCAGGAATGAAAGGTCCCAGGCTCTTAGCCCAGGGTTCCAGTGCTAAGAAGAAAAATACCCATACCTTCTGGCTGTAAAAACCATCAGGGAGCATGGCTGAGTGAGGCAATGGGCTGCTGAATTACCAAGCAGTTCCTTTTAAAGGGCTCCCACAGGGACACACAGGGTTTTACTCCAACTCACTCCTCACTGGAACACCAGCTTCAAAGGCACCAGGGACATACATGGAGGAACTAAATTATCTGGCATCAGGTGAGAGCTGGAGGGGCAGCTTTCTTCCAGACAGAAATGCTGGCGGAGCCCATTGTTACTTTTCGAAGTTCTCCCCGCACAGAGCTGGTAGGCAGGAACCATATCTTAGTCTCCATCACTGTGGCTCACACTGTTCACCCTGCCCTGGTGATTCACTGAGACCTTGCCCCACCCAATTTGCAGGCCCACCAAGCTGTTTCCAGTAGCATTTCCATACAAATGGTCTGTCTCAGCTCATGCTTCAAACTTACCTAAAATCTCTCAAACAAGCAGCATCTGGCCTTGGCATATCCTATACTTCTTTATAAGTGGTCCCGGGCCCAGCACTAGTGGCAGCCAGTCTTATTTCATAGCTTGGCTTCTCCCAGGCACCTCCAAGTCCAGCAGAAGTAGCAGTCATCTGCTGATCATTTTGTAATTCATGCCAGGAGGTCCCAGGTAGAACACAGGTAGTGGCTGACCTTGGCCTACACCTGTGGGAGGCCCCAGATCCAGCATACCTGGTAGACAGCTCCAGACTATACCAAAGCACCATTCAACCATCTCCATAAGCAACACTCTCAAAGGGCAGAATCATAGGGTCACAAGAGTCCCATTGAAGTAAGCCCTGCTCTGTAGAGTGGGACCTTGTGCAGCTGACCTTCCATAGTGTTTGCAACCAGTCCTTGCAGCCAATTGGCCTGGGGTGAATCTCTCCCATTGACCTTCCAACAGCAATCAAGTCTCAACTACAACAGGAGGGTGTACACAGCCCACACAGGTCGGGGGAGTAAACCTGAAGTGTCCAGCTTGGGTGATCAGGGAAGCTGTACCATTGGACCCTACAGAACAGCTGCCACATTAGGCCACTCTACCAAGCCTAGGAGATGTAGCAGCTCAGCTTAACACATACAAACAGAGGAAGGCTGCCAAAATAAGGAGACAAAGAAAGATGTGTCAAATGAAAGAAAAAAAATTCCAGAAAAAGAACTAAACAAAATGGAGACAAGCAAACTACTAGGTGAAGAGTTCAAAATACTGGTTATAAGAATGCTCAATGAACTTAGGGAAAGAGTAGATGAACTTAGTGAGAACTTCAACAAAGAGAAAGGAAAAGTAAAAATGGAACTAGAAAACATTAAAAAAAAAAACTGTCCGAAATGAAGCTTACATTAATTGAAATAAAGATTACATTATAGAGAATCAACAATGAAGTAGATGAAGCAGAGGATCAAATCAGAGATTTGGAAGATAGGGAAGCATAAGACCCAATCAGAACAGAAAAAAGAAAAAAGAATTTAAAGCAATGAAGATAGTTTAAGGAGCCTCTGGGACAACTTTAAGTGTACCAACATTCACATCATTGGGGTACAGGAAGAAGAGAGAGAGAGAGAGAGAGCAAGGAATTGAAAACCTATGTGAAAAATAATGATAAAAAGCTTCCCTAACCTGGTGAAGGAAATAGACATACAAGTCCAGGAAGCACGGAGTCCCAAACAAGATGAACCCAAAGAGGCCCACACCAAGACACATCATAATCAAAATGCCAAAGATTAAAGACAAAAAGAGAATCTTAAAAGCAGCAAGAGAAAAGCATTTAGTTACCTACAAGGGAGCTCCCATAAGACTATCAGTTGATTTCTCAACAGAAACTTTGCAGGCCAGAAGGGAGTGGCAAGAAATATTCAAAGTTATGGAAAGCAAGGACCTATAACCAAGATTACTCTATCCAGCAAAGCTATTATTTAGAAGGGAAGGACATATAAAGAGTTTCCCAGACAAGAAAAAGCTAATGGAGTTCATCACCACCAAACCAGTATTACATAATATATGTAATTAAAAAAATGTTTAATCCTCATCCAAGGATATGTTTATTGACTTGGAGGTGGGGAGAGAAACACCAGTTGGCTGCCTCCTGTACATACCCTACCTGGGGATTGAACTGCAACCTAGGTATATGTCCTGACTGAAATAAACTCTGCAAGCTTTTGGTGTGTGGGATGGTGCTTCAATCAACTGAGCCCCCTGACCATGGCTATGTAAAATCTTAAATGGCTACTTTAAGAAGAATAAAAAAAGATAAAAATATGAATAAAAAAATGGCAAGAAATACATATCTATCAACAACTGAACCTAAAGAAACAAAATGAAGAAACAGAAGAGAAACAGAGTCATAGATACAGAGAACATTTTGATGGTTGTCAGGTGGGAGGGGGTTGGGGGAGATGGACGAAAAAGTAAAGAGAATAAGAAGTACAAATTGGTAGTTACAGAATAGTTATGGGGATCTAAAGTACAGCATAGGGAACGTAGTCAGTAATATTGTAATAACTATGTATGGTGCCAGATGGATACTAGATTTATCAGGATGATCACTTAGTTAAGTTATACACTGTTTGATCACTGAGTTGTACACCTGACACTAATGTAATATTGTATGTTAAGTATAATTAAAAAATAAAGAAAAAAGAAAGAAAGAAGAGGATCTACCTAACTCACAGCTGGGGTGGTGTGAGGAGACAGACAGAGTAATCCTGGGTGATCCTAGAAGATGAATAAGAGGCTAAAAGGGGGAAGAGAGATGGTGAAAAGGGGGACTGGGTCATTCTAGACAGAAACAACACAGAGTGTCAAGACATGGAAACCAGGTAGAACATAATGAGTTTGAAGTTCTAGTTCACTGTAACTCTAACTTCAGGTTGTATATGGAGGAATGGTGGGAGTGAAAATAAGGTACAGGCTGAGATGTTGCAACAAAGAGATCTCAAGATCCAGTGGATTGAATACAATCAAAGTTTATTTTTCTCAAGTAGCACAGGCAGCAGTAGCACATGGTCAATTTTGACTCCTCCCCTTGAGCCTTCAACATTAAATTATTTTGAAGAAAATCTCAAACTTTAGATAATTTTTCAGTTTTATAGAAATCTAATTGACATACTATGTAGTTCACCTATTTAGTGGGCAATTCAATAGTTTTTAGTATATTTACAGTGTTGTACAACCATCACCATAATCTAATTTTAGAACATTTTATCATTTTGAAAGAAGCCTCGCACAGATTAGGTATCATTCCCTATTCCCACACGTATCCCCTCCAGCCCTGCCAAACCTTCTCATTTCTGATCATTTTATCTGTAAATGTTTCATATGTGTTTCTAGAACAATAGGAACATTTTAAAAAATGCATAAATAATGTCATTGTCACACAAAAATTGTTTAAACAATTTAATGTCAAAGATAAAATCAGTGGTCACATTTTCCTGATTATATTTTTTCCAGTTTGTTTGCTTAAGTCAGGATCCAAGTAAAATTCTTTTTTTAAAAAAGATTTTATTTATTTGTTTTTAGAGAGAGGGGATGGGAAGAAGAAAGAGAGGGAGAGAAACATCATTGTGTGGTCATCTCTTGCACACCTCCCACCAGAAACCCAGCCCACAACCCAGGCATGTGCCCTGACTAGGAACCGAACCTGCAACCCTTTGGCTCTCAGGCCAGCAATCAATCCACTGAGCCACACCAGCCAGGGCCAAGTGAAATTCTTAAATTGCACATTGCAATTGCTTGATATAGCTGTTAGGGTTCTTTTAATCTATAGGTAATCCTTCTAAGTATTTCTTTTTTTCTTACAAATTTTTGCTGAAGAAACTAGGTTATTTGTTCTATGAAGTTTTCCAGGGTCTGGAATTTTCTGATTCTATTATTGTGTCATTGTGCCTGCATCACTCTGCCCTGTATTTCCTGTAAATTGGTCATTGGATCTTGGATCTTAAATCAGATTCAAATATTGTTTGTTTAGATAAGACCACGTCAGAAGTAGAAGTATTGTTACAAACTTCCATTTAAATTTTCTTTTATTGTGAAATACATCATATGGCGGTATATAAAGCTAATTATATAGTTTAAAGCCTAATACTAAAATGAATATCCAGCCCCTGTAATGGAAGTTAAAAAATAGAGTACTGTCAGTGCCTGAGATTCCTGTTTGCCTCTCTAATTACATCTCCGAATTCCACCCCATTCTAGAGGTGGGAACCATCCTGAATTCTGTGATTATTCCTTCCCTTTCTTTATGCCCCGTCTGAGTATCTTCCTAAAGAGAATATTGCTTGGTTTTGCCTTTACCTCTTCTTAGAAACAAGCCTTATTCTATGACTGGCTTTTTGCCCCTTCCACATTGTTTTTGAGATCCATGTTGCTCCAGTTAACGGCAGCCCACTGACTGTCACCTTTCTATAGGAATTCCTGGTATGAGTATACTACAGTTTATTCTGTTGGTGGGCATTCATTGTCCCTGATTTTTTGATATCACAAACAATAATGCTATGAACACTCTGGTACATATCTCATAGTGCCTAGGGTTTTCTCTAAGGTGCATATATATTTAGGGGTGAAACTTCTGTGTGTAAGGTATGTACATGTTTAATTTTGAAGTAATGCCAAATTATTTTTCAAAGCACTTATACCAATTTAAATACCCACTGGCAGGTGAATGAGAATTACCCACAGTTCTGAATCCTTGATAACACTTGGTGTTGTAAGATTTTGCCAACTGGTGGGTTCAAACTATTAATTAAAAATGTGACATTGTACTATCTACTTGATATTTCAAATAAATTCACAGGACTCCTATTCAAATATTTCCTTTGCTTGACCCTTATTTTAAGAAAAATATAAAGCTTTGTATTATTTTTTAAAGCTTTGTATTTTTAAAAAATAACATGAAAGCATTGTACTTATAGTTGCCATTGAAAATACATCACAATTTGTGAAGAGAGATATGCGTGCAACTGGGACACTGGAGAGACGTTCATGAAACGGATGGTCATGTACTCATGGCTATGTAGCAGCTAAGCTTCATGAGGGTAAGAATCTAGATAAAATGTTTCACTTGTGGGGCTAAGGCAAGATGTTCCATTCAACCCTCACGCAAACTTAACTCATCTCTCTTGTGATTTTTCTTCCATATTATTCCTCCTGGTTGCTTCCTGCACCTTTTAACAGCTGATTTTTATAATAGCTGTCATTAGTATCACAACCTCTGGACACAAAATTTTACACATGTGTGTTTGTAACTAGCATTCTAAGGCTCTAGACAATGGGAGGCTGCCTTCCTTAGTGTCATCATAAGGAATAAATTAGGTACTATGACAAGCACGACTCTGGCACACTTAAAAGAATGATTGGCACTCTCTCAGCTTCTAAATGGTAGCCTATGCCTCATCCTCCAAAATTTTTCAGTCCATACAATTTGCTTCTTCTAGAATTATTTTTCTCCACCAATTTCCAGGGGAAATCAGGTGTGTTTAGAAAATGTTCCAAATTTCTCCCATCTTACCGTTGCTTCACAGAGATTTCTGCCTTGCATTCAAGATTCTTTGAAAAAGCAGCAACAGCATCATGTTTTTGTGTCCTTGAACAGTGCCTCACCCAAACTGATATTTTGCAAACTTAAAATCACTCACTTTTTTTTTAGAGCTTGCAATAATCAAACTATAAGTGAAAGGTAATGCATTAGGTCTGGGCAATTGGAAGGCTCATTGGCTCACATTTCTTCCCATCACCAGCCCGCTTCCTGTCTCGCTTAACTCATGCCTCTTCCTCTAGCTCTGACCTAAGATAGACACTTAAAAACTTTTCAAACTTTTAATTGTGGTAAAATGCATATAACATGGAATTGAGCACCTCTACCATTTCACAGTGCACAGTTCAGCAGTGTTAAGTACACGCCACCATCACCACCACCACGCCCAGAACTCCTTCTGTCTTGCAAAACTGAATCTCTGTCCCCACTAAACAACCACTCTGTTCTGCCTCCGCCAGCCTCTGGAAACCCCCATTCTACTTTCTGTCTGTACGAATTCAGCTACTCTAAGTGTCCCATATACGCAGAATCCTCTGGTTTTTGTGACTGGTTTCCTTCACTTAGTATGTTCTCAAGGTTCATTTACGTGGCATCTCAGAATTTCCTCCCTTTTTAAGGATGCATAATGTTCCATTACATGTATCTACCACATTTTGTTTCTCCATTCGTTCAATTTTGTTTACCTGTTTATCTGTAGATGGGCACCTGGGCTGCTTGCATCTTTTGGCTATTATAAATAATGATGCTATAAATGGATGCACAAATATATCTCTTCACAGACCCCGCTTTTAATTCTTTTTGGTATATACCCAGAAGTGGAACTGCTGGATCACATGGAAGTTTTATTTCTAATTTTTTTGAGAAGCTGCCATACTGTTTTCCACAGAGGCTGTGCCATAGGACACACTTTTAAATAAGTTTCTGTCTTGCCCTGGGAGGGGGATTATTTTACTGTAGATTACAGCCAAGAAAAAGGATTGTATGTCCAAGAATGAACAACTGTCAATTTTCATACTTTATTGGCAAATTATTAAAACCATGGAGTTTCTGGAATTTAGATACAATATAAACCATTTGATCCGTTCACCTCATTTGAAGGTTAAGTCCAGTGGGAGGTGGAAAAGACAGCTTGTGAAGGTCAAAGCGCTAGTTAACTGATGAGTCAGAACTGGCATTCAGAGCTTCCAAACTTCAACTTACTGCCCTTGAAATATTACGCGATTAAGAAAAAGCATTACCGAGTGGATAATTCAGAACAACTTCTGGGATGCACTGTGTTTTCCCTTTGTTTCTTTAGCTGATTCTCAGCCCCATGAATTGCTGAGGTTGGCAGTAAAACCGAGCCTGCTTTTCTTGTGGCCACCGCTGAACCGGCTCCGGCATTGTAGAAGATGGTGAGGAAGCAGTGGTCAGTCAAGATCCACGGAGCGTGGATCGAAACCCTCTGCTAGCCTTCGCGCTGGCCAGATTTAGCTCCCATTCTGGTGCCTCAAGGACCGCCCCCACCCCCCCACCCCCCGCACGCGCAAGGAGGGCGCTTTCTGGCTCTCTGATGTCCCAAAGAGGTTGTTCAGGGACTCACGGAGCCTCCTCCCCAGCCAGAGTGGCTGAGCCCATGCAACTGCCCTGGTAGTACGGTGCCCAATCCCCCCGCTGCCACCGCCGGGAAGCCCCAGGCGCCAGGGAGCCCCCAGGCTGCGGACACGGGGCACGTGGGCTCACAGCGGCGCCGCACCGCGCCAGGCACCCGCTCCTCTGCACGCCTGCCTCGGCCCCTGTCAGTGCTAAGAGAGATCCAGCCCCTTTCCACTTTGCACCAGTCCGAGGGAATTTGCGGTCAGTGACGCGTATCCTTAAGAGTCACCTGCAGTGCTGGGCGCGCCGCTCTGGGCAGCATCACAGGGCTGGGCCGGCGCGGCCTGGGGACCCTGGGCTCTGGAGGCCATGCCGGCGTTGGCGCGCCTCAGCGGCCGGCTGCCACATTTCGGTAAGGCCTCGTTCGCTCGCTTGCAGCCCCCGCAGACCCCCGCGTGGCCTCAGCCTCACAGTGACTGGCACACGCCTGGCCGTCCCCTTCACCGCGCGCCTCCCTGTGCCTTCCCTGGCTCCCGCGCCCCTCCCTTCTGTCGCGCTCTCTGGACTCTCCCCGTACTGGCCCCGCGGACCCCGCCCGGCCCACCGCATGCCCTCCTGCCTCCTCTCTAAAGTCGCTGACCCGCTCAGACCGCAGCTGGGACTCCGCAGGCGGTCTCGCCGAGGGGCCGCCCCACCACCTTTGCTCCTTCTTGTCGCCTGGTCGGCTGGCTCGCTCAGGTGCTGGGCCCTCCACCCGCTGTCTGCCACCGCAAGGATTGCGCCAGGTGGCTCCGGACCTTGCTGGGACCGACCCAGGATACTGTAGGCTCCTGGATGGCATCTTCAACTTTTGCTGGGGTGGAGGTAGGGGTTACGTATGAAGTGAGCTCTGGCAAATTCTCCCGCGTTCTCCCCCAAAGCGAGTCATTCCAAATAACGAACCCTTCCCTTGACGAATTTCAGTTGGATTAAAGATTCAGTTACTTTGGGAATGTTATGCAAACAAGATTTACATGTTAAAACACTATCTGACCCTTTCTTCTGTATTTGATTTTATTCTGGCATTAAACCCCGAGGGAGTTTTCAAGGACTCCGCCAAAAAAAAAAAAAAAAAAAAAAAAATCCCCAAACAAACAAAAAACCCCCAATCCTTGCGATGCACTTCATATCATATGTTTGCAAAGGTTGAAGGGTTGCCCGAGGGTGAAGGAGATGGTTCTGGGAGCCCAGGAGCCTCAGGTCCCTGTCCTCGTTCTGCAGTCTGGGAATTGGTAGGCACTGCCCCCAAATTCTAGGGTTCTACTTTAAAGTCTCTGTTAAGGAATTATGTCCAATAGTTTTTGTTACAAATAATTCAGAATAACACTAAGAAACGTAACATAAGGGACAAGGGGGGGGGTTGTATTTCTTACACATTTTTACTAATTGGTAAATGTGTACACTTGAAATGTATAGTACAATGTTTTTCAGTCTAAGGATATAGAAAGTTGGCTTTCTGTTAAGTCTGGGTTGAATAAGATGCCAGACCTGGTGACCTGATATTTAAGGTCCTTTCAATTGTAAAAGTCTAGTTTGAATTGGTGCCTTTATAGACATTTAGATGGCTATTCATTTCTCTCTTGGTACTTTACATCTGTCTATAATAAATGATCCTCTTGAGTTTAATTGTGAACTTGCCTTCCATTAGAAAATGGCTCTACTTTTTATAACTTAAAAGACACTTTTAGTAACTCTTGGGTATTGGTAAATATTTTGTTGTTGTTGTTGTTGTTGTTGTTGAATTCTGCCTTTTAACTGAAAAACAACCAGGTAATGAGATAGTAAATGTGAAGTGAAGG
Organism: Anoura caudifer; assembly: GCA_004027475.1. Taxonomy (NCBI): domain Eukaryota; kingdom Metazoa; phylum Chordata; class Mammalia; order Chiroptera; family Phyllostomidae; genus Anoura; species Anoura caudifer. The sequence goes on along the minus strand of PVKU01000789.1, from coordinate 139,669 downwards.
AGGACCACTTACTTACATCCCAGGGAAGAATTCAGATAAGAAAGACAAGGAGGAAGCATGCATAAGAGAGAAATTTTCTCTTTGACAAGCTTTTATTTAAAACCTGTTCCTGTGCTAGGCACCAGGGATATAGAGATGAAAGGAGGTGGGGGGAAGGGGCACTTACTAGAAATCATGAATTCCATTCTATTTAAGTAAATGCATGGACAATGGCCTATCCCTAGGGAAAGGATTTGAGCCTGTAGCTTGCTTTCATTTAGTTCAACCTTCCAACATACTTCTTGTGATCTTTCAATAGCCATAGACAAAAAATAGCATGCTTCAGTGAAGGAAGCTTCAACCAGGTCAGAACAGGAATCCAGGTTTCTTGTCCCCTAAAACTACATAAACACATCCTGGTTCAGTGAAGACTATAGTTAATGGTTATGGGAAAGAAACCGCCCTTCCGTTTCTAATGAAACAAATGGACTGTTCCAGAAGTAAGTATGGCCATCTTTTAGGTTTGGGGATGAAGTTTCCAAGTGTTCTTTAAACAAATGTGTTCACTACATTTTACTCCCAGAGCGCATTTCTGCTGACTGGAGAAGCCCACGGGATGGCTCAGCCTTATTACTTTCTGCACATCTCTTGTCCTCCTTATCTTGTCATTCTCTAATGAAACTCAGAGGGCATGGCACAGAAGTGCTTACATTCAGTGTTGAAGATTCCGATCTTGCTGACTCCTCAAATACCCACCAGATACTGCCTTAACCTTTTGGGTCCAGATTCTGATTTGACAAAAAGCAAATAATCTTCAAAGTATTGTATTTGGTAATTTTTCTTAATGTTGAAAGGGACCTTGCAGGGAATAGGGGTAAGAGGAGTAAGACATTGGAGAGGGGCTGTTGAGGGGCTTAAAATTGGCTTTGCCCGCTTTATCATTTAATTTGCTTAGCGTTGTCTTGCCTCTATGCTGTATCCTTCATTCACTTTGAAATTGTAAACTTATGAATCTCACAGTAGGTGGTTTGTTTGAGTGGATCTTTTGGTTTTCATCAGGTGACTTTGTGATCTGGAGATTTTTACCCTGATTTCCAAAATAAGCTTTCGCCACTTCTCAGGTAGCCAGAGTTACGTCTTTCTGTCTTCTTGGGTTCTATGAGGTTTACATGTAGGTGATTTCATTACCTTTGGTTGATACCTTCCACAAGTGTATCATTAGTAGTCCTTAAGGGATGAAAGTTTTGGTTGCACTTGCTGATGGTTGTTAATTTGAATCATGCATTTCTGTTCTAAGGGTACCAACACATGTGGAGGAAATTTAAAAATAATATAAAGTACACACACAGTGTTCTTTTGTGGCTAGAGGAATTGCATAAGACCCTAAAAGAGGAACTATTGTTATTTTTTAGGTTAAACAGTAAAAATATTTTTTTTTACTGCTGTCATTATAAGTCAATTGGTAGCCAAGAATCCTCCATATAATTATTTACAATCCCCATTAAAATAGGATATTATTATTTCTTTAGAAAACTATTATGTTTTGGTTATAAGTTAAATTTAACTTATAACTAAATTCATTCGTCAAATGCATTGCTGTTTGAGTTCAGATTTTCCTAATGTGAGGGATTCTCTTTTTGGAGGGATACAGATAGGACTAACACCAGGGGGATTTCTCTGCACTCAAGTTCCTCATCTGTAAACAAAAAAGAGATAAGCAGTATCTTAGTCCTTCATCAGATAATACCTATGAAGCTCAGCTGTGTTCCTCTTCAGACAGGTGTTTTGCAGAAAGAGAAATGTACAAAATCTGGAGCAATCATTAGGATTTAGTCACAGGATTTTCCTCCTTCCCTTTTTAGACATGTTGAGCATCGACTATGACCAGGACTTGTGTTAAGTGCCACGTAGGAACTGGTTTCTTCCCTCCAAGAACTCACAGTCTAATGGGGGTGTCAGCGGGAAAGGGTCGGGAATATAAAAGGAAAACAGCAGTGCAATTTTAAATATATGCACAGAGGTGGAGCCTCTGACCAGACTAAGAAAATAAGGCAAGGCTTTCAAGAGGTGACACCAGAGCCAGCACTAGAAAACTAAGTACGGTTGACAGGAAAAGGGAGGATAAGGAGATTCCAGGCAAAGAAAACTATACAGAGGTAAGGAACATGAAGTAGACAGAAAACTGTAATTCCCTTCCTGGTTGCTGGGACACCATGTATAAGGCCTCAAGGAAGAGAGCTGCTATCATTTACAAAGTTGTAATTCAGAAAATTGCCTGCAGACTGTTCAATGGTTAGCTTTTAAAGAATTCAGGATTGCCAGAGGCTCAGTCTGTCCTTTGTGAGGAATGTTGTAGTGATGTGATAAGGAACTTGAACTTTAGCCTGAAGACCAAGTGTCTCTGGATGGAATTCAGTGGTCCATTGTAGACCAGCAAACTGATGTTTTTCTCTCTCTTTCTCCCCCTTCTACTCTTTCTAAAAAAATAAATAAATAAAAATTTTGAAGAATTTTTATTGAGCTTAATCTGTAGCCCGCTGCCCCTTTACTGTGGCAGTGGTGGGGCTAAAACTCCCACTCTCTTATCACTTGGTCTTTCTGGTGACCAGCTCCATCTTAAGGCTATGTACGGGCCCCACCCTAAGTTACCACATGAGCATAAACTGTCCATTCTGAACAGGGAGTTGTCCTCCCTGTTTAGAATGGGTTTAGAACTGGACTCTGGGAAGTGCTCCTAGGGTTTGGGAATGGATTCCCAGAAAGAACCTATCCATGGTGGCAAATTCTTCCTCCGGCTTTTTTTTAAAAGCAGGTTTATTGAGGTATAATTTTCATACAGCAGCGTATGGTTCCATGCATTTAACTAACATGTATGGTCACGTAACTACCACCACTAGCAAGATACAGAACATGTCCATTTTTCCCCAGCCTCCCCTTTTGCCCCTTTCTAGTCAACCCCAGTGCCCACCCCTGCCCTGAAGACCAGTAATCTGTATTCTGTCCTTACCACTTTTCTTTTTCCAGAATGTCTGTAAGTGAAATTTAACAATATGTAGCCTTTTGGGTATGTTTCTTTTACATAGCACAATTCTTTTGAGATTTATCGATGTTGTTGTGTAATCAGCATATTTTATGTATGTCAATATATTTTCCATTTCTATTGCTGAGTAGTATTCCATTGTATGGATGTTCATCCATTAACCAGCCAATGTTCATTTGTTTGCTTCTGGTTTCTGGCAGTTATGAATAAAGCAGCTACAAATATTTGAATATAGGTCTGGAGCAAGCATGGGCTTTAATTTTTCTTTAGTAAATATCCAGGAATGATATTGTATTACTGGATTGGATTCCAGTCTTTCAGAATAATTGTACCATCTTCCATTGCTACAAACAATGTCTGAGATTGTAGCTACTCAGCAACATTGCCAGCACTTGGTATGGTCAGTTTTTTGGTTTTGTGTTTTAGCCATTCTAAAAGTAGGGTAGCAATGTCATTGTGGTTATAATTTGCATTTGCCTAATGATTAATGATGTTGGTCATCTTATTGTGTGTTCAATTGCCATCCTATATTTTTAAAGATTTTATTTATTTTTTTAGAGATAGGGGAAGGGAGGGAGAAAGAGAAGGAGAGAAACATCCCTTTGTTGCCTCTCCCATGACCTCAACCAGGGACCTGACCCAAAACCCAGGCTCATGCGCTGGCTTGGACTCCAACCTGTGACCTTTCAGTTCACAGGCCGGCACTCAATCCACTGAACCGTAACAGCCAGGGTGCATGCCATCCTATACTTTGGTGAAGTGTCTCCTAAAATCTTTTGCCCATTATTTAAAAAATAATCAGGATGTTTGTTTTCTTATCATTAGTTTTTTTGTGTATTCTGGGGGCAACTCCTTTATCAAATATGTGTTTTGAAAATATTTTCTCCCAATCTATGACTTGTCTGTTCAATTTTTAAATAGTTTTTTTTGAAGAGTATAAATTATTCATTTTGATGAAGCCCACTAGTGGAAAAAAGTTAGCTCTAGACTGAACAATGCTCTCGTCCCACCTAAAAGCTTAAACACAAGAAACAAAATGTTTACAATGAGCTTAACTGAATCTCAGAGAAAAAGTTCAAGAATATTTAACAAAATACAAAAATGTCTGACACCAGGTAAAATTCACAGTGCAATGTACAACACGGTGACTATATGAATATTCTGTTATATATTTGAAAGTTGCTAAGAGTAGATCTTAAAAGTTCTTACGACAAGAAAAAAAATTGTAACTATGTGAGGTGATGGATGTTCATTAAACTTATTGTATAACCATCTCAAATATACATATGCCAAATCATTACATTTTACATTTTACATACTTTAACCTTATACAATGTTACATGTTGATAATAACTCAACAAAACTGGGGGGTTGGCCTCTCAAAACTGAATCATAAGAAAATAAACAACCCAATTTAAGCATCACAATACAGTGATATGGGTTACCCTGCCCTGGTGAACACTTAAGACTCTGCCCCTTACTACGTAAAAGGCATGCCCAGACAAAAAAAAATGGCCCAAATGAAAGAACAGATCAAAGCTCCAGAAAAAACACAACTAAGTGATGAAGAGATAGCCAACCTATCAGATGCACAGTTCAAAACACTAGTAATAAGGATGCTTACAGAATTAGTTGAATATGGTCGCAAATTAGATGAAAAAATGAAGGCTACACTAAGTGAAATAAAGGAAAATGTACAGGGAACCAACAATGACAGGAAGGAAACTGGGACTCAAATCAATGGTGTGGACCAGAATGAAGAAAAAAACATTCAACCAGAAAAGAATGAAGAAACAAGAATTCAAAAACATGAAGAGAGGCTTAGGAACCTCCAGGACATTTTTAAACATCCCAACATCCGAATCATAGGGGTGCCAGAAGAAGAAGAGGAAGAGCAAGAAATTGAAAACTTACTTGAAAAAATAATGGAGAGCTTCCCCAATCTGGCAAAGGAAATAGGCTTCCAGGAAGTCCAGGAAGCTCAGAGAGTCCCAAAGAAGTTGGACCCAAGGAGGAACACACCAAGGCACATCATAATTACATTACCCAAGATTCAAGATAAGGAGAGAATCTTAGAAGCAGCAAGACAAAAGGAGATAGTTACCTGCAAAAGAGTTCCCACAAGACTGTCAGTTGATTTCTCAAAAGAAACCTTTCAGGCAAAAAGGTGCTGGAAAGAAGTATTCCAAGTCATGAAAGGCAAGGATTTACATCCAAGATTACTCTATCCAGCAAAGCTTTCATTTGGAATGAAAGGCCAGACAAAGTGCTTCTTATGTAAGGTCAAGTTAAAGGAGGTCATCATCACCAAGCCCTTATTATATGAAATGTTAAAGGGACTTATCTAAGGAAAAGAAGATAAAAAATATGAACACTAAAATGACAACAAACTCACAGTTATTAACAACCAAACCTAAAACAAAAATAAAAACAAACTAAGCAAGCAGCTAGAACAGGAATAGAATCCCAGAAATGGAGATTACATGGAGGGATATCAGCGGAGGAGTGGGCAAGGGTGAGAGGGGGAAAAGGTACAGGGAATAAATAGCATAAATGGTAGGTAGAAAATAGACAGGGGGAGGATAAGAACAGTATAGGAAATGGAGAAGCCAAAGAACTTGTATCTAGGTCCCATGGACATGAACTAAAGGGAGGTAATGGGGGTGGGAGGGGGTGCGGAGGACAGAGAGGAGTAAAGGGGGGAGAAATGGGACAAGTGTAATAGCATAATCAATAAAACATATTTTTTAAAAAAGGAAAATAACCCAATTTAAAAGGACTTGGTTTGGGTGAAACATATGAACAGACACACTATGAAAGGATATATAGAAGCCATGTAAACACCTGAAAGTATACTTCACATATTAGTAGAAAAGTGCAAATTAAGATGACAAGGAGATATAATGCATTTATTAGAATGGCTAAAATTAAAAATTCTCATTATACCAAGTGTTGGTGAGGATGTGGTACCACTAGAATTTCAAGAAGCTACCAGTAGAAACAGAAAGTGATACAACCTCTTTGGAGAATAGTTTGGTACTATCTTAAAAAGTTACAGACATCTCACATATGACTTAGGTATTCTACTTCTTGGTATTTACTCAAGAAAAATGAGAGCATATGTCCATACCAAGACTTTTATACAGATAATCATAGTGCTTTATTAATAAGATTCCCCCAAATAGAAACAATCTAAATTCTATCCACAGGTGAATGAATTAAAATAATGTGTTATATATGAATAATAGACTACTACCAGCAATTGAAAGGAATGAAATGCTGATTGTATTCTTCAGTATGGGCCAAGCTCAAAAACAAAACAAAATGAAACAGAGTGAAAGATACCAGTCTTCCTTCCAAAAAAAAAAAAAAAAGAGTTCATACTATATGATTCCGTCTGTATGAAATTCTAGAAGTTGAAACTATAGTAACTGAAAGGAGATGGGATGTTGCTTGGGCATGGGTGAGTAGGGTGGGTAGGAGAGGGCAATTACAAGGAGACATTCAGAAACTTTTTGGGGTGATGTCTGAGTTCACTATTTTGACTGGTGATGGTTTCACAGATATGTGTGTTCATGGGTATTTATGTCAAAAGTTATCAAATTATACACTTAAATATGCTCAATTTATTCTATCTCAGTTGTACTGAATAAAACTTTTAAAAAAGTGTAGGGAGAAAGTAATATTTGGGAATAAGGTAGGAAGGTATCTTAAACTTTCTTTCCTTCTTTCTTTCTTTCCTTCCTTCCTTCCTTCCTTCCTTCCTTCCTTCCTTCCTTCCTTCTTCCTTCCTTCTTTCTTTCTTTCTTTCTCTCTCTCTTTCTTTCTTTCTCTCTGCCATCTCTCTCCCCCCCCTTGCCCTTGTAGTTATGCTCATTTAGTTTCCTTTAAAAGACTAGGAGCTCTCTTAAGAGAAATAAAAATGCATAATGCCTTAATGCTAATGTGGTCGTAAATAAAATGATTACCTTCTCACCTTCCACTTCACGACATAAAATGGTATAGCACCTCTGGAAAACAAGAAGGCAGTGCATACCAAGAACCGTTGAAATATATTTATGTCCTTGATCCACTTATTCCTCCTCTGGAAATTTATACTAAGGAAATAATATTTTTAAAGTGAAAGGCTTAGTGAAGTATTTTTAAAGGCAGGGAAAAACAGTCAAATGCAAGCAAGGGAATGATTGGGTCATTTTATATCCACTAAAGGAATGCAAATCAATTACACATAGCATCATAAAAATGCTTATATTGTGTTTGAATCAGAATATAAAATTATTTCTATCAATACAATTCATTGAAAACTATGTACAAATAGGGAAGGTTCTAGAGAAATGAAAATGGTTCATTTGTTAGGACATCAGGATTTAGAGTAAATTTTTACTTCTAGTCCCACTAATATTGGTATAATGTGGATTCTTTAACAAAGAATAAAATAATAAAGACAGATTAAAACAAACCAGTAAATGTATCTTAACATGTAGTTCCCATAGCTGAAATACTGAGAGTGTAAAACAGATAACAAGGTACAAAGGTGGCTGAACATATACCCTTACCTCCTGTCTACCAATAGTCCACTCAAATGATAGTAAAAAAAAAAAAAAAAAGACATAAATGTAACATGACAAAGATAATGGGGATGGAGAAAATAAAATTTTGAAAGCTTTAAAGCACATGAAGAATGCCGGATCATAAGGTGGGGTTGAGAAAGCTGAGAAGCAACCTGATTTTCACTGCAGGCCCCCAAAAAAGTATAAATTGTCAGCACCAGCTCCCAGTGTGGGCAGCAGGCAAGAGACAGGAGGGTCCTCTCTGGGGAAGCTGACCAGCCCCTCAGAAAACCTAAAGATAACTGTAGAGAGAAGAGATCTGGCAGCAGGTCGTACTATGTGCACTGGGCTTGCACAATCATTTTGTGCTTCATTATTATACATGAGCAAACTGTCCAGGATCATCACTTATTTGGGGAAAACATCCCTATAATAGGAGAATGGAAGTAAAAGAGAAGCAATCAAAGAAATAATTTAAAGAAAACTTCTTTAAAGAAAAGAATATGAGGTTCCAGATTGAAAAGGCCCACTGAATAGCTAATACTGCAGGTGAATATAGTCTCAAAAAAGCACATACTTTTGAAAGTTTTAGTGCCCAAAGATCTACAAACATCTGTAAAGAAGAAGAAATGGTTTGTATGCAAACCATCAGCTCCTCAGCTGACCACTGTCATTTCAAGTGCTTAATACCCACGTGTACCTAATAACAACCACACGGAACAGCACAGATAAAGAGTACTTCCATCACTGCAGAGCATTCTGTTGAACAGCACTGATCTAAGTGCCTCTGCTCCTGATGTATAGTTAAGATTCGCCCTTTTGAAATTATATTTCCTGCATACTTTCCTGCTGGCCACTTGTCCTTGATTACCTTTTGTTGCGTGTCGTTTTGTTGCAAGCTGAGTACATAATTTTCTTTTTAAAGTGTGCACGTATCAACATCATTGTTTTTATTTTGTTTTACAGTTGTTTTTTCAGCAATGATATTTGAGACTATTACAAATCAAGATCTGCCTGTGATCAAGTGTGTTTTAATCAATCATAAGAACAGAGATTCATCAGTGGGGATAACATCATCATATCCCACGGTAAAGTAATATCAATATTATAAGTTTAGCTACTTTCTCTGGAAACTATTGAGACCCACCATGGCTATATGGGTCTTTCTTTCTATGTATTTGAGTATATTATGTACTCATATCTGGTGCATATGAGCATCTATAGTCTGCTACCTGGCACTCCATTTCATCAAGTCATGTTCTCTTTGAGTGTGGTTTCAGGAAGGACACTGATACTCGGCATGAATAAGTAACAGGAATTTCCCATTCTTCTTAAAGAGAATCCACATTACTCTCTCAAGCCTGAGTAACTCTACCTCCTGGATATAGATAAATAAATTTTCCATTTCCTTGTTAAAATTCACCTCCATAATTCATTCCACTTCTATTTCCCCAAACCTGCTCCCTTCTTGTATTAACTAATTTCTGTGCATGGCCCTGTCTTGTTCCAAGGCTTGAAAGCTTAGTGCTATTTTGGAGTACTTAGTGTCTTTTGCTTTCACATTTGATCCGTTACCAAGCCTTGTCAATTTCCATTTTTTCCTCCTTCTCATCTAATCACCTCAGATTCTCTAAATTGCACTGTCACTTCCCTAATTCAAGCCCTCATTAACTCCATCTTAATCACAGTCATATCCTACGTGGCTTCTTCCTTTTGTAGTTCATCGCAGATGAGCTGTCAGACTCTTCTTGAAGTGCGGCTCCATCCTCTACTGCCTGCCTGGAGACCGTCAGTGACCTCACTCAGATTAATGTGCAGATTGCTCCATAATCCGACTCTGGCTCCTACAGACTCCAATCTCTATTTTCATTACTCTTCTCCTTCTTACTATTAATCCCACATAGCCTAGGTATTTATGCAAATAAAGGAAACTAAATGATAGACAACTGAGAATATTAGAAGTCTGTGCAATGAAAAGCGAACCTAAATTAGCCAATTCTGTGGACATTTCCAGTCAAGGGTTTATACAAATAGAGAGTCACTATTTTCTTTTGCATAGGTGAGCATGTAAACACATGACATAGTAACCTATGTGCCCCCCAAATCAGAGATGTTAGAAATATTCCAAAATTTTTGAATCAGTGTGAAATAGGTTTTAATGACATTCTACATGAATGAAAACACCTAATTTCCTGTATGATTTTTTTTTTTTTATGGCAGGGGAATGGTTGATTTGAATTTTTAAATCTCTATTGGTATCATAACACATTGACTTATTAACATTATTTGCATACATAGCATTTCAGTGCAGACAAAAAATTAATATTATTTCTTCAGTGTTTTAAATTTTTAGTGTCTTTTCCACATCAGAAAGTAAATGCACACATTTAAGTGTTTTCTTATAAAATAATCTTTTTTTGTAAACTTTTTATTTTATTCATTTTCAGAGAGAGGAGAAGGGAGGGAGAAAGAGAGGGAGAGAAACATTGATTGGTTGCCTGTTGAACACTCCCAACTGGGGACCTGGCCCACAACCCAGGCATGTAGTATGACTAGAATTGAACTGGCCACCTTTTGGTCTGGTGACTTTTTGGTTCAGCGGCCTTTTGATTCTCAGGCCGGCACTCAATCCACTGAGCCACACTAGGCAGGGCTAAAACACAGTCTTACAGGAAATTAATAATGATTGATCTTGGTTGCTAGTATTAAGTCCTGCATTATTTTTTTCATGTAGTATAAATTATATTTTTATGCAATATTCAGCATTATATTGAGACCCAGTAGTTCTTAAACATTAAACAAACAACCATAGGAATTCTAACTGTGGCAAAGGTGAACATTGCTCATCACATGTGTTCATTTCCTTGAAGCTGAAGCTGCTGCATTTGGGCATTTCTCCACTTCAATGTGGCGTGGAATGTTAGGGTGTCTGTAGGTTTTCATTCATTTATTTATTTATTTAAATTTTATTGTATTTTTTCCATTACCATCTAGTCCCTTTATTCCCTCTTCCCCCAGCAAACACTACACTGTTGCCTATGTCCATGAGTCCTTTTTCCTTTTTGCTCAATCCCTCCACCCCTCACCCTCCAACTTCTACCCCACTACTAGCTGTCATCCTACTCTCCATCTATGAGTCTGTCCCCATTTTTCTTGTTAGTTCAGTTTGTTCATTAGATTCCACAGATCAGTGAAATCATGTCATTTGTTTTTCTGTGACTGGCTTATTTCACTTAGCATCATGTTCTTCAGGTCCATCCATTTACCCTTTGCTGTTGCAAAGGGTAAAATTTTCTCCTTTTTCATGGCCAAGTAGTATTCCATTGTGGTAATGGCCCATAGTTGTTTTATGCACTCTTCTACTGATAGACACTTGGGCTGCTTCTGTATCTTGGCAATGGTAAATAATACTGCAATGAGCATGGGGTGCTTATGGTCTTTCAAATTAGTGTTTGGGGTTTTTTTGGATATATTCCCAAAAGTGGAATTGCTGGGTCAAAGGCAGATACATTTTTAATTTTTTGAGATATCTCTCTACTGCTTTCCACAGTGGCTGCACCAGTCTGCACTCCCACAAACAGTGCAAAAGGGTTACCCTTTCTCCACATCCTTGCCAGTACTTGTTGTTTGTTGATTTATTCATGATAACCATTCTGACAGGTGTGAGGTGGTATCTTATTGTGGTTTTAATTTTCATTTCTCTGATGATTAGTGACATTGAGCATCTTCTTATATTTCCATTGGCCCTCTTTATGTCCTCCTTGGAGAAGAAGGACCCCTATTCAAATCTTTTGCCCATTTTTTAATTGGATTGGTTTTTTTTTTGGTGTTGAGTTTTGTAAGTACTTTATAAATTTTGGATATCAACCTCTTATTGGATGTATTGGTGAATATGTTCTCCCATTCTGTGGGTTGTCTTTTTATTTTGCTGATGATTTCCTTTGCTGTGCAAAACCTTTTTAGTTTCATGTACTTCCATTTGTTTATTTTTTCTTTTGTTTCCCTTGCCTGGGGAAATTGCTCTGATAAAAAAATTGCTATGAGCAATGTCCAAGATTTTGCTGCTTATGTTTCCTTCTATGATTTTTATGATTTGGGGTCTAACATTTACATCCTTGATCCATTTTGAATTTATTCTTGTGTGTGGTGTAAGAAAGTGGTCTAGTGTCACTTTTCTGCACGTATATCTCCAATTTTCCCAATGCCATTTATTGAATAAACTGTCTTCAGTCCATTTTATGTGCTTGGTTCTTCTGTCAAATATTAATAGACTATAAAGGTGTAAGTTTATTTCTGGGCTCTCTATTCTGTTCCCTTGATCTATGTGTCTGTTTTTATGCCTTTACCATGCTGTTTTGATTACTACGGCCTTAAAGAATAGTTTGATATTAGGTAGTGTGATTCCTCCAACTTTGTTCTTCTTTCTTAGGATTGCTATTGCTATGCAGGGCCTTTTGGGATTCCATATAAATTTTTGAAATATTTGTTCTAGTTCTGTGAAATATGTCATTGGAGTCTTGATAGGAATCGCATTGAATCTTTAGATTGCTTTGGGTAGTAGGGACATTTTTGAGTTGTATGTGGCTGATGTTGTACCAACCTTGAATTCCCAGAATAAATCCCACATGATCATGGCGCATGATCTTTTTGATGCATAGCTGTATTTGGTTTGTTAATATTTTGTTGAGGCTTTTAGCATCTATGTTCATCAGGGATATTGGCATATAATTTTCTTTCTTTGTAGTGTCTTTATCGAGTTTTGGAATTAAGATAATGTAAATGAGTTTGGTAGCCCTCCCTCCTCTTGAATTTTATGAAATAGTTTGAGAAGGAAAAGTGTTAGTTCCTCTCAAAATGTTTGGTAAAATTCACCTGTGAAACCAACCTGTCCAGGCTTCTGTTTCTTGAGAGTTTTTTTTTATTACTGTTTCAATATCACTAGGTTTAATCTGTCTATTCAGATTCTCTGATTCTTCCTTACTTAGTTTGGAAGACTAAAATTCCATTTCATCCAGGATGTCCAGTTTGTTGGCATACAATTGTTCATAATATTTTCTTAAAATCCTTTATATTTCTTTGGTGTCAGTTGTTATTTTTCCTCTTTCATTTTTTATTTTATTTATTTGGGTTCTTTCTTTTTTTTCCCTAATTAGTCTGGTTAAAGGTGTCAATCTTGTCTATCTTTTCAAAGAACCAGCTCTTGTATTCATTGATCTTTTGTTTTTTTAGACTCTATTTCATTTATTTCTGCTCTAATCTTTATTATTTCCTTCCTTCTACTAACTTAAAAAAAAAGGGTTCTATTTATTCCATAGTTCACAGTTCTCAGATGAGACATCTTTCTGGAAATGTTATAGTCCAAGGGTGTTTTGAATAACCAAACACTCTTAGTAGACAAAACTTGCCCATGTAAATCTAATAAATAAGCTTCTACATCCTTAGCTATGTTACCAGTATATCCTTTACCCAGAATAAGATGCTGTTACTATTCCCACAATCCACCTAATAGTTGTTTAAAATCTGAAGATTTTCATCATTTTTATTTCTGTTTAAAGATTAAGATGTGTGCTGGGTTTCTCCACTGCAAAATTACTACTTTTTTTTTGTAATTAACAAATATTTGAGGGGAGATGAAAATAGCCTTTTCTTCCTCCAGTCTTTGCCTGCTGATTTTAGCTTCCATTGGTGGACTTTTTCTACGATTACTACTGTGATGTTTGCCTAATGGTGATTTTTTCTTTTTGCCCATTCCCTCTACATGTATGAATTGGCATTTTTCTGTGAGAAAGAGCTATCTCTTCTCTGTTTTACTTATTTATTCAATTATTTATTTATAACAGTATAGACTCATATAGATATTTATTTTATTCCATGGGTTCTAACCCAAAACTGTCATTTTTGTTTTGTTGTACAAATGGCCCCAGCATTTGGCCATTGAGACCTACTTCAGGTTGGCCCGTGTCCCTTCAGCGCATCCACTTCTTTTTTCAGCACTTCCGTACGTTTTAGCACTACAACATACTTGATGCTTACCTTGTATTTTTCTTGCCTCAGCCCTGGAGTTAACTACTTCTCCAAGGGACACTGGTTTCTTGGAGAGCAGTATTTAGAAACCAAGATCTGAGAGCTGGATGTACTCATTGCTGCTGGGATGTTATTGCTTCTAGTCCCTCTCAGCTGTCAGAGCTAGGAAATGTATGTATGTATACTAGCCCCACACGTACTATATTAATATTTATCATGTCTGCATCTATCTGTGTGTTATCTATCTATCTATCTATATTATCTATCTCTCCATCCAGTATCATAGGTCAAGCTGATAACTCTGATTTTAATTTGGCATGAGTGTTCATTCCAGCTTTCCCTCTTTCCTTATTTGTATTTCTCTTGGTCAGTAAGAAACCTAGCTCTCATTATCTATAATACTTACTTCTGTATTCAAGCCAAGTACATACATAAAGTCATTTCAGAATCATTAACCCACATCCCAATGAAAAACAGGTGTACTAATTAGAATACTGTATTTCTGTTTCAGTTATTTTTGTCTTTAACCTTATTGTATCCAAAGGGTTATTTTCCAAAGTTCCTTAGGTTAATTCTTTACTTTCCTACCCTCTTTACTATGGCTATGTTATTATTTATTTGTTACACATTAAATTCATTTGGTCTGTGTTCCCTTCTGAGTTCCTCTCATATCCTGGTTGGTGTCACTTATTATTTTTGTAAGTATATGAAACACAATTATGGTCCTAGAAAACAAAGCAATATAAAAAGGTATACTCAGAGAAGTATTCCTCCCCTCTCATCTTTATTACCAAGTTTTCATCTTTTTTTCTGGTTACCTCCTGTACTTAACCAATTCCTTTAGAATTTATTATCATTACTTACTATATTTCTTGTGCGCAATTAAGCAGATACATATGTATTTTCTTATATCCCCTTCTTTTTTGTATGAAGTGTAGCATACTTGAAAGTAGATACTTTTTGTACTTAGCTTTCTTCACCTTATAGTATATCCAGGAAATTCCTTCACGTTAGCACACAGAGACTGTTCTTTTTCTTCTGTACAGCTCTATGGCTCTCCATCATACGGGTGTGCCATAGTTTATCTGACCACTCTCCTACATATGAGAGTTTAGGGTGTTTCCAATATTGTATAGTTACAAGTGACACTGTAGTTAATTGTTGGAGGTATGTTTCTAGAAGTGGGATTGCTGGTTCAAAGGGTGTGTGCGCATATAGTTTTATTAGGTATTGCCAAATTCCCCTCTAGAAGGGTTGTACCAGTTTGTAATTCTCCAGCAATGTATGAAAGTAACTGTTTCCTCACAGCCTCACCAGCACAATGCATTGTCCTGCTTTAAGATTTGTGCCAGTCTGATAGGTGAGAAGCGATAGTTCAGTGTTGTTTTAATTTATATTTATCTAATTATAAGCAAGGTTGAGCATTTTTTATATGTTTAAGGACCACTCTTTATATTTTGTGTGTGAACTATCTATTCATTTCATTTTCCCATTTTTCTACTCTGTTTTTTGTCTTGTGCCACTCAATTTTTAAAACTTATTTATATATTAGGGGTATTTGTCCTTTATTTGTAATATATATTGCAAATATTTTCTTCAAGTACATCAGATTTTTAAAAACTTTGTTCAATGCCCATCTTTTAAGATTCAGCTCCATTGCTGGATGTCAGTGAGGCATGCCCACCACCCCAGCTTGGAAGCTACCTGTCCCTCCTCTGAATTCTCAGAGCACTTAATTTTACCTTTCAAAGTAGTCAGTACCTTTTTATGGTTGGCATTCTGTTTCAGTTTTACTTCAGTTTACTAGTAGACTCAAAAATTTTTAAGGCCCTGGCTGGTGTGGCTCAGTTGGTTGAGCATCATTCTGCAAAGCAAAAGGTCACTGGTTCGATTCCCAGTCAGGGCACATGGTTGGGTTGCAGGTTTGGTCCCCCATTGGGGTACGTGTGAGAGGCAACTGATCCATGTTTCTCTCTCACATCGATGTTTCTCTCCCTCTCTTTCTCTCTTCCTTCCCCTCTCTCTAAAACTAAATGAATAAAATCTTTTTAAAAATTACTCTTTAAGCACAAGATCAGTATCTTTTCTTTCTGGTTTCATAGATTGCCTAGCAGGTGGTTGAGCCCTTATCAGATGTTAATTAAGTGAACTTATCTGATACTACTGAATAAGTGAACAAATAAAACCAGAAATATGGTTTATGATCAGTAGCAGAAGAGCTACCTTGCTCTTCACCTGAAGAAGCTTTAGTGTATGTGTGTGCATGCAATATACTTCATGTTAGAGGGTGGGAGGTGAGGATTCCAGAAGCAGAAGTTGCTACCCCATCCTCTTCTTAGTATATCTCAATTTTTTGAAGCAGGCAAGGTGTGTGGTGGTGGCAGTGAGCCTGTGGGGAATATCTGCCCAGAAAATGGTTTGGTTTTAAATTCCCTTTAACACAGATACCAATTTATTATTACTATGTAGATTCTCATGTTCATTTTTTTTTTTTTTTACAAATTTTGTGATTCTTGTCTGTATATTAGTTTGCTAAAGCTGTCATAACTCAGATTCACAGACTGGGTGACTTAAACTACAGAAATTCATTGCTTCCCAGTTCTGGAGGCTGGGAGTCTGAAATCTGGATGTCGGCAGGGTTGATTCTTTCTGAGGCAGTGAGGGAAGGCTCTGTTCCAGGCCTTTCTCCTGTGATCATCTTCATGTCCACATGGCATTCTCCCTGAGTGTCTATCTTCTCCAAATTTCCTTTTAAAAAATATTTTATTCATTTACTTTTAGAGAGAGGGGAAGGGAGGGAGAAAGAGAGGAGAGAAACCTCGATGTAAGAGGGAAACATCGATCGGTTGCCTCCCCTGTGCCCCAACCAGGGAGGACTGGGGCTACAACCCAGGCACGTGCCCTGACTGGGGATCAAACTGGTGAACTTTTGCTTTAGGGGGACAACACTCAACCAACTGAGCCATGCTGGTCAGAGCCAAATATCTTCTTTTTATAAGGACACCAGTGATATTGGATTAGAGCCCACCCTAAAGGCCTCATTTTAACTTGAGTACTTCTGTAAAGATGTTATTGCAAAATAAGGTCACATTCAGAGGTCCTGGGGGTTCGGACTTCCACCTATGAATTTGGGTGGGGAGACAAAATTCAACCCATAGGAGCCTGTAAAACATTTTAGAAATGCAGCCTAAAGTTCTCTCTCTTTTTTAGAGAATTATAATTAATGTAATTTTCAGTCAGTGATATGTTCTTAAGGGGTTGTTATTGCAGCGTATCAACATGTACGTATCAATATTTGGTAAAGGTTCCAAATAAGAGACTGCATTGAACATGCACTTGTGCCCTTTCTGGTGTGGCTGAGTGGGTTGAGGGAACTGGCCTGGGAACTGAAAGGTTGCCGGTTCAATTCTGGTCAGGGCACATACATGCCTGTGTTTCAGGCCAGATCGCCAGTTGGTAGAGGTGACCGATCAATGTTTCATCTGTAACACAGGCATCAGAACCCCCAGAAGACCTTGGCTGTGCCCTGAGGCCTGCGAGTGCGGAGGAGGCTGTCTATGAAGCAGCCACTGTAGAAGTAGACAAGTCTGCCTCCATCACACTGCAAGTGCTGGTCACCACCCCAGGAAACATTTCCTGTCTCTGGGTCTTTAACAACAGCTCGCTGAATTGCCAACCACACTTTGATTTACAAAACAGGTAAGGGAGGGGTATGGGTGTGCAACATAAGGATTTATGGCAGAACACATTTTTGACATAAAAATAGTTTTTGCTTCATTTAGAGTTTATTTGTAAATTTCTGTACATATCTACCATAACTTTTATCTCCAGTGAAATAATGAACTAAAAATATAGTTAGGGCAAGGATGTATGGCATTGTATATTTGTTAAAACCCATAGGATGTACAACACAAAGAGTGAAGCCTAATGTAAACTATGAACTTATGTTAATGTAAATACTGATTCAACAATTGTAGCAAATATACCATACCTACCAATTTGTTAATAATAAGGAAACTGTGGGGTAGGGTTGGTAGGCAGAAGGATGTATGTGGAATTTCTCTGTACTTTCTGCTCAATTTTTCTATAAATCTAACATTGCTCTAAACAAGTCTATTACTTTAAAAAATTATACATAGATATATAGGTAGGTATAGTTAGGGCCTATAAGCTAGGGCAAAGCAGTGACTAGCTGGTAAAATACAAAACAAATAGTGAAAAGACTATTTGGGATTTTTAAGGTGTCTTGTTTTTTAATTGTCTTAAAGATAAAAAAGTTGGAAAGTTTTCATTACATTCTAGTTCAAGTAGCAAGAAGCTTCTTTCTGGGAAATGCTTGGGAAAAGAACATCTAGTTTTATTTCTTGTCTCACAGCATGATGGACAGAATGGAAATGTGATATCCACAAAATGTTTTAGCAAGAAATTGATCTCTGTGTGAGGAACATTGGTCTCATGATCCAGAAAAATATCGTAGCCAATATTTGTGCATTGACATCCAAGCCTGTGTCTAGCTGTCCCGGTTGCTGTTACCTGCCATCCCTGTCCTCTTGCTGAGATCAGATGGGGCCAGGAAGCAAGGGCACAGATGTCTAAATGTCCAGTTAATAATTCTAAGACTGCCTTTCTCTCTAATTCTTGGAGGTGTTTTGGTGCCTAAGAGCTGTAGAAAGAGTATTGTCTTTCCAAAACAAAATGACAGTAAATGACACCCAAATGACGTAACGGGGGGGCATCGCTGTGGTGGACTCATTCCAAGTGTTTCTATTGTTTCTTTAAGTTCAAGCAAACTCTTAAGTAATTTTCAGGACAGTGGCTATAATTCTGAAGTTTGGTTCTAAATCTTTGAACACATTCATTTTCTCTTCCTCTTTTGAGACTGTGTTACTCACTTCTGTTTTTCGGTTACCTTTATCTTTGGGTTGAACCAAAACACTCTTGTATTAAGAATTTCGGCTACAAGAAATGATCTGGTAATCTTATTAAAATTTGATGCTACAACAGTTCTCACTGGATTGACGCCAAAAACTGAAATAAAAAAGTAAGGTTCTTTTCACTCTGTGAGAGGGGGCCTTTTTTGCTTTCGAATGGGCAGTCTTGTTGTTAGCGAAAGTCATAGATAAGTCTTGTGTGGATTAGTTAATTTAGTAACAAAACATTTTTAGAAACTTTTTCGCAGATCATACGAAGAGAGGGCATGGTTCAGAGAAAGAAGGCCCCTCACAAAAATATCTGTAGAAACAAGTCAAATGTATATATAACCCAGTAACTCGCTGTCTAGATGAGTACAAGCACAAATACTCTTAACTCCGCCGCCTGGAGCTCTGAGGCAGGACTTCTCCGATCTGAGGTACATTTGAATGCTCTGGGGGTCTTGTTACAATGCAGATTCTGGTTCAGTAGGTCTGGGTGATGTCTGAGATTCTGCATCTCTATCAACTCCCAGCTGATGCAAACTCGGTCAGGGAAAGACCACACTTTGAATAGTAAAGATCTAAAAGTCAGAAAGTGTCCATTTAAATCCAACATTGCTTAACAGACTGCTAGAGAAATACTTTGGGCTTTAATGAGAATTAGTGTTGCCAAACACACACCAAAGCTGTTTCTTTGAAGTGAATGCCACTAGCCAAATTTATTTTTACTGGATATCTGAAAAGTTAAAAATACAAACATTGAGACATCTTCCTTCTTACGTCTCTGTGATATGTCAGTGTCATTCTTACCTGAGAGGAAAATGTCTTGTGTCAGATTTTGGCTGAATTCTCTCGTTCAGAAAGGCACAGACTGTCTTTCTCAGTGTACCTTGCTTATACATGCTCTGGTTCTGAAAATGGGAACTGAGTCTGGTGGCCAGGTGACGGGGCCAGTGTGACTGTGGAGGGTGTTCTGTCAGCGAAGGAATGGCCTGCTTGCCGCTGCCAGTGGGAGCACACCCTGCACATTTGTGGTTTTGGATGGAAGATTTCCCTCCAAGGGGCTTGGAAAGCATGAGGTGAAGATGCTGGAGTGGAATTCCTTCGCTTTCAAGGGAGAGACTAGTTAAAAATCAAGGTCAAACTAACAGGGCCCAGGCTGAGTGCTGGGCACAGGGCAGAAGCTGTGTTCTCCACAGAGCAGCAGTCCGTGCCACAGTCAGAGGCAGAATGTGGGAGACACCCGACAGGCTTCTGACTCAGTATGAAATATTTTGTTTTTAGTTTCACACGTTTCACAAAATAACCAGTTCTCTTTCTTGCTTTTTCAGAGGTGTTGTTTCCATGTTCATTTTGAAAATGACAGAAACGCAAGCTGGAGAATACCTACTTTTTATTCAGGGTGCCGTGACCAATTATACTATATTGTTTACAGTGAGTATAAGAAGTAAGTGCACCTCGCTACTAGGTCTTCACCATAGATGATGACATTGTTTAGAACTCATGAGTTTTTCCTAGATGCTCTGCATACAATATGCAGGTTTCCCTCAGTGTGCGGTTGAATTGATTGAATTGAATTCAATCAATCATCCGTATGACCCTTTGACACTCTCTGATGGGACCCATGGAGGACCAGATTCAGCACGCTGAGAAACCCAGGCCATCCTCTCTTCAGTGACAGATGGCTGACAGGGAAGAAATGGAAAACATTTCCATCTTGGAATCAGAAGACCCGGGTTCTTATTCTGGATCTGCTGTTATCACCTCTGGCAGGTCACTTAGTCACCCTGAGCCTCCATTTCTATACCTATAAAAAAGGGATAAAAATACACACCTCATAGACTGTAGGATCTTAGCATGATTCATCGTCTTTGGGACTGTGTTTGCTATGTCCAGTATGGTAGCCACTGGCCACATGTGTTTGTCGAACCCTTGAAATGTGACCAATGTGACTGAGGAACGGAAGTTTGAATTTTATTTAACTTTAATAAATTAAAATTTTAATTTAAAATGCCACATCTAGCTAGTGGCTGTTGTATGTATACAAATGCCCAATCACTATGCAAACTGTAAAGAATAATCCAAATGTTCTTCACCAGAGAGACTACTGTGTGGCATAATCACCACCTGCATGCATATGTCTTCCGGCTTCTTGTTTCCTCTCAGTTGCGCACTGGCCTAGTGAGCGCGTAGTTTCACGCTATACACACTGAGCTCTTTATTTCCCGTGGCAGACAGGACTAGAGGTAGGTGCATTCCACAGGTCCTACTGCTCTTAGGGGCCAGGGCAGGCCTCCCAAAACTCTGAGTTTGTGTCCCAGTAAGTTAAGATCCCTGGCTACACATTGGTATGACTTGTTGGGGCCCCTCTTCCTTGTCAGTGACTAGAAGGCACGAAGCCCAGGTGTGGTCCGCATGAGTCCAGCCTGCAGACGTGCCCAGGCTCAGGATCAGCCTTTGTGATGGTGTTCTGCACGTGCCCGCTCCATCCTCATAGTGATCCCGCCTACACGTGGGAGAGAAAATGGACACACCGAGAGGTGTGATGAAGGGCACAGTTAGAGCTGACTTTAGCCAGGTCCGCACTTCCTGCGCCACACTGCACAGGGCTTGCCATCAACGCTGCTGACAGCAACAGCATTTGTGGCCATTTAGGTTCCCAGAAGTGTCATTTTACTGGCATTAGGGATGGGCTGTCGGTTCTAAAGTTATCCTGTAAGGCAAAAATTAGGTTAAGTCACAATTAGCCATATTTGTTCTGAAACACCCTTCAATTACTCTGAGATTTATGGAATCAGAGTCCTAGAAGTTCAAAAGACAAGAGCTACCTTTTGTGGCTCTTTGAGTTTGGTCTTGCTCTGTTCCCTCCCCAATCCCTGACTCCCTTCCGTGGGATAGTGAGTCTGTGTGCCTCCGGATGGAAGAGAATAAAAGATTTCTTGCTTGTTCTCATTCTCTCTCTCTCTCTCTCTCTCAGTGTTAATATTTGAATTGTTTAAGGTAAGTGGGCATCTGCTGTGTCTCAGTTATACTTCGAATATCTTCTTTTCACTTAAGATTTACAAAAATTTTAACAACAACCATCCAAATACATTGTAATTTTTAGCATTCACCTGAGAGCAAGGTTCAAAAAAAATCAGGTGAGACTTGGCAACAGTCAGTGTGAAAAAGAGAAAAGGGTTTCGTGAACCACAGGTTCTTACCGACCAGCATGGCATGGTCGGTAAGAAAGGAAATCGGAACCTCGGTGGTGTTCATAAAAACTACTGTTTAGGTTAAGGAAATTAGTAGATTATTATTTTCAGTTCTCCATTTTTTTCCCAGATGAATGTTGACAAAACAGAGCAACCAGGATAGTGAAGAAGTTGGAATTCCTGAAGTTAGGAACAGCAGAAGGAACTGGCAGTGTTTAGCAGAGAGAAGGGAATGTTTCTGAGGAGAGGGGAAGATGGGTGGCAGTGTGATGACGCAGAGGGAATTCTCCTGGCATGTGACTCAGGAAACCTGGTCTAACTAGTTAGAGTTCCTTGGATGGTTTCTGATTTTGTTTTTCTTTTAGTAGCAATTATGTTTTTTGAAAATTTTCAGTTACAGTTGACATATAATATTATATTAGTTTCAGGTATACAACATTTATATAACTTAAGAAATGGTTGGTTTCTAATTTTGAATGCATGAAAGATTGACATGTGGAAGCCCCAGGTCTTCTGATTTTTTAAAGTGTAGTTTTCTACACTTTAAAAAATTTGCTCTAGAGGGTTGAATTGGGGCCAATGGTCAGAAATTAAAGGGAGAAAACATAAAAACCAATAGAAAACAGAATATTTGCAACACATAATCAACAAAGGATTAATAGTCAGAATAGATAGAGAACTCCTAT
The DNA here is from genome assembly GCA_004027475.1 of Anoura caudifer. Lineage (NCBI taxonomy): Eukaryota > Metazoa > Chordata > Mammalia > Chiroptera > Phyllostomidae > Anoura > Anoura caudifer. Next base: position 117,283 of record PVKU01000789.1, on the reverse strand, counting down.
ACATCAATAAGAAAAAAACAGAAAAATGAATGAAAGACATAAGTGGTCATTTCTTTTTCAGAACCTAGAAACGAAATGGTCAGAAAATACGTTAAATTAATAATCAAAAAGTGCAAATTATTACCACAATGAGGTATCATTTTATACCCACTAGATTGTTGAGAATTCAGAAGTCTGGGTGAGTATCGGGAACACTAGTCAATGTCATGTCCTAGGATATAAGTGGAAATTAGTATGACCACTTCAGAAAACATTGCCATTATGGGTAAAACTGAACGTGCTCACACCGTATAAACCAGGAGTCCTACTCCTAGGCGTATTATTCAAGAAACTTACACATTGCCTCAGGAGGAATGTATGAAGTGTTCATAGCACCATTGGTGATAATATGAAAAACTGGAAACTACCCAAATATCCACTGCAAGGAAATGGAGTCATAGACTGCGATATATATTCACCAATAGAATACTATGTAGTAGTAAAAAAAAAATGAAGTACAATGTATGAATTGAAAACATAAGAGTGGGTGAAAAAATGAAGTTGTGCAAGACTATATATTGAGTGATATTTTCTGTGGAAGCTCAAAAACAAACAAACAAAACTAATATATTGTTTAGGGCTACATGCCTATGTGTTGAAAACATTTTTTTTAACCTTTACCCAAGGACATATCCACTCATTTGAGAGAGAGAGAGAGAGAGAGAGAGAGAGAGAGAGAGAGAAATATCAATTGGCTACCTCCTGTATGTGCCCCCACCAGGGATTGAACCTGTAATTTTTTGGTGTATGAGGCAATGCTCCAACCAACTGAGCCACCCAGCCAAAGTGGTGAAAACATTTTTAAAAGCATGGGAATGATAAACAAAATTTAGGATAAAGGTTACCTAGGGTTGAGAGAGAGGAAAAAGCACAACAATTGATTCAAAGTGGCTTATTAATATTCTGTTTATTGACCTGGGTATGAGTCCATGGGCATTAGTTTTTATTATTATGCTCCAAAATTCATATTTCATATATTCTTTTGTGTATATGTATGCATACACATACAAACATACCCTCATATACATAAAATATTATAAAAAATATTATGAAATACTTTAAGATAAAATTTATTGTAAGATGGGAGATTAGAATTTAGCATAGGGAAACTTTCTTTTAAAAAAAGGTTTGTTGAAAAATGGAAGGATCTATTCGGGGAGGTAGTAAACTCCTGTCCCTGGAGGGGCCTGAGGAGAAGCAAAAAGCCAGTTTGTGTTGTGTATTCAGCACTGTGAGAGTAGCAGATGGGGGAGGGGCGAAGGTGCCGTGGTCCCATGTGAACAGGAGGCCAGCGGAACCTCTCAATTCAATTCCAGTTCTTTTGTTTTTAATTTTATTTTTCAATTATACTTAACACTCTATATTATTCAGTTCCCATTGTAACTCCATCCTCATATACTTTTGCATTTCTAAAACCATATATTTCTGCCTAAATCTAGATAAAATTATGGGAAGACAGTTGGGTCTTCAACCATACAAGTACGGGTTTTAAACTTCATGTTATTTCCAGTTTTCTTTTTCCTGTTGTGTCAATATTTGTATTTTCACATGGCTTCATTCCACTTGTCTTTAGTTGTCTGTGGATTTATGAAGTGCCCAAAGAAACTGGCTAAGAGCGTAAATGCTAAAGTTGGCATTTCAGCCAGAGTTAAATGTATTATGTTGGTCAGAAGGGGTTATATTATTATATATATTTGGAGTGGAGCAGAAGACACTGCTATGATATAAAATACTAGCTTTTCTTAATGATGCAGAATTTTTCTGAGGGGGCTGCTAAGATAATTATTTTTAAAATATTAAAATGTTAATAATTTGTGATGCTTTAGATACACAGCTTTACACATTAAGGAGACCATACTTTAGAAAAATGGAAAATCAGGATGCCCTGGTCTGTGTGTCTGAGAGCATTCCGGAACCAACTGTGAAATGGGTGTTTTGCAATTCACAGAGTGAAAGGTATGCCATGTAATAGAAATAACTGCTAAGATTCCTTTATTTGTTTGGTCTTTTTCTAAAACAGTTGACATCATACTGGATGCACAATTAAATCTGTCACCATGTTAACAGGAAATTTTGGCCCCCTAATGAATGATCAGTGTGGACTTTCCAGGGAGAATGGGAGGTGCTGCTTTAGCAAGGGGGCCTTTTGGAATGCTCCTGGGTCTGGTCACTCAACTGCAGGGTCCTCCCTGGACATAAAAGCCCTTTTAAGTTTTAGGGTTGTTAGCTCCCTGAGTGTCTGGTTGGGGAAAAGGAAACGTAGGGATTTTAGTGTATTGTACCCTGTAAGTAAGAAATTACCTGTGAATAAATGCTTAATTTGTGATTATTCTGTTCATTTTGGAAAAATAGTTCAATATGATTGTTTAAGGAGTTAGAATCTAGCCTGAGTTTGAACCCTAGTTTGCTTACTACCTGTGTGGCCTTGGAGAATGGGGATGGTAGTGGTACTTACCTTGTAAGATTGCTATGTGGATAAATGAATTGAAATTTTTGAAACACAAAGAACAGTGCCTGGCAGAGAGTAAGTGCCATACAACTGTTTACTTTTGTTTTTTGAATGTCCCATAGCTACGTTTTCGCAAAGTAAGAATTCATGCAATTTGAACTAATTAAAATTTACAGAACAATTTTTACTTAAAAACTGGGACTAAAGAGGAGAAAAAGAAATCAGGTTATTAAATGACATGCATGCGATCCCAAATTTTCGATGGGAAAGAAAAAGAGATTACATGTAGATATATGTGTCCTACGTGCATGGGCCACCACCACCACCACAACAAAAATTAGAGAGCTGCACACCAAAATCTAGGTAATTTAAAACTCTTATTTTTCCCCCTAAGTTTTCCAAAATTTCTACAGTGAATCCAGCTATTGTTGTCTTATTATCCCTGGAAACAGATGGCCTGGAATGGGTCTGCCTCAGGCTAGCCTAAGGCATGTGTGTCCTTGACTTCGTGCAGGAAGGATTTCACAACACCTGTCCAGGTGATTCTGAGAGTGTGTTTATGAAAGCTGGGCGCAGTGAAACAAGGAAGGGCTTAGGACAGAAGAAACAACAGGAGAGAACCTAGGGGGTGCTCTGCTTTGGTTCCCTGGAAACATTATAGGAAAGTGAGCCTCATGGGGCTGAGGGCTGTGTGGACTCACCGAGAAGTAAAAGTTACAGTGACAAAAGTGACCCAAGGCTAGGCTGCCTAAATTTAGCTCATTGACAAGGCAGAGAAAATGGGCCATGGAGACAGGTTCAGAGGGTTAGCCTGGGACAAGCTGCCACTGCCCGCTGCTCCCCTGCTTGCACGTCTCTTGGGGACCCTTGGAGTTTAGGAGAAAGAGAGCAAAAGTACAAGCCCAAGAAAAGGGGAGGTGCAGGTGTGCTCCAAGGACAGCACTCACAGGCTTCCTTTATCTTGAGGAATTTTATCTGTTTTCTAAAGGCAGGAATTTTAGGGGAATCTCAGGGGAGGATCTCATTAGAATATTCATCAGTTTTCCAGGTGTGTCCTTCTATATGCTGTTGACCAAAATAAGTGTATAGAGGGGTCAGGGTCATGCTCTGGTCAATTTCACCATCAAAGAATGTCACCTAAGAGGGACTGGGACTGAGGCGGGTCTGCCCCAGTATGCTCTGGAATGTGTAAACCATGTGCTCCTAGTGTCCTTGGTTAGGCAAGAGAAGACCTTGTGATTTATTATCTGGCTGTAAATTGCTCAGCCGGTTTGTTCAGCTTTCCATCTCTGTTTCCCCATTCCACTTGCTAAGGAATTTTCCTAGCTTCTTACCTTCCTGCCTCGTTATAATAAGGGGAAAAAAAAAGCTCTCAAGGAATGGTGCACAAATGAAGAAAAGAATACCTCTGACTAAAGTGATAAAGAGGGGATAAGTGACAATAACTAGACTCCAAAAGCTGGATCTTTTTTGGGGAATGTCAAAGTTAGGGAAGCTCTGAGGAGGAACCAAAGTCCATCTTCTGCTGAGGGAGGGGGAAGGGCTTGCTAAATCCTGAGATGGGGCTAAGGGCTGACAGCATCCCTCTGGAGGGATACCTGACCCTCCCCAGTCAGCTCTGGGAACTGAAGACTCATTTTGCTACTCTCCCTCTCACTGTTTTGTCCCTTTCCATGCTTCAAAGGAGAGACACCTACCTTGTTAAGCTGTATTATAAAACTTCATCCTGCTTTCCTTTTCTCTCTCTTCCTCCCCCTCACTTCTGTCCCCTTTCTCAATTCTTTCTCTCTCTCTTTAAACAACAAAGGAGTCACCAAACACACACACGCACAATGAAACTGTTTTATTGTGTAATTCTCTCTAGTGTTATTCTAATTGTTGAGGTAATGAGTAGCTAGTTCCTTATAGACTCTGCTGAAATCACAGATGTTGGCTTTTGCTTGCTTTTGACCTTCTCCCTTCTTTGCACTTTTAGGCAGGCTCTTACTAAAACAAGCTCTAGAACCTGTAACTGTGTTCTTCTGAATATTCATTTGTAATTTTAAAGCACGTTTAGTCAAATGACATTTATTTTCTAATTGTAGTTGTAAAGGAGAAAGTCCAGCTGTTGTTACAAAGGAGAAAAGTGTACTTCATGAGTTATTTGGAACAGACATAAGGTGTTGTGCAAGAAATGAGCTGGGCCAGGAATGTACCAAGCTGTTCACCATAGGTAAGGCATAATATTATGTATCTCTTTTTTTAGTGACTATTCCTTAGAAATGACCTGGGACTAACTGTAAACATTTAGGTGATCATTCAACTTCAGAAATTTGATGGTCCCTTTATACCAGTTTAAATGTAATATTATAGATCTGTAAGTGCTACAAGATTTAATTAAAAAATGAAAGATTTTTATGAATTCATTTTTAAAGATTAATAAAATAATAAGAGGCTCATAACATTTGCAATGACATCAAAGTCTTAGCTCTTCAGAATGGTTGGTATATATTTTATGATGAAGACAAATAACTTTTTTTCTTACTTGGAATACTTTTGTCTTGTAGACCTAAATCGGACTCCCCAGGCCACACTGCCACAATTATTTCTTAAAGTGGGGGAGCCCTTGTGGATAAGGTGCAAAGCTGTTCATGTAAACCATAGATTCGGGCTCAAGTGGAAATTAGAAAATAAAGCCTTGGAGGAGGTAATACGATGCATTTGCATTCTGAAAATGCAGAAACAGCGAACTGATAGTCCTGGTTGAAATCATTAAATTCATTTTGTTTTATTAAAACCTAGGGCAGCTACTTTGAGATGAGCACCTATTCCACAAACAGAACGATGATACGGATTCTGTTTGCTTTTGTGTCATCAGTGGGAAGAAACGACACTGGATACTACACTTGTTCCTCCTCCCAGCATCCCAGTCAGTCAGCGTTGGTTACCATCGTAGGTAATGCAGGCTGCTCACGCAATCTTTATTCTTATTTTTAGTTACTTTAGTGTGGACTGTGAGGTATGTGCTGCAAATTCGAATTTCAATATAATGTTAGCGTCAAAAGCTGATAGGCACTGAATCAGAATAGTTTTGCAAATGTAAGCTGCCCCCTGCCTTCCTTTTGCAATTAAACTGAGCTCTCTTGAATGTCACTGTCTTTGTACTTACTCCATTGTAATGTGACCATCTGTCTGTGGAATTTTGTCTTCCAGTAGACTGTAAGTTTCTTAAGGACAGGAGTAATTCTGTCTTTGTAGTCCCAGAACCCGGCAGAGAGCCTGACACAAAACGGGCTGTTAATACATGCTTGTTCTAAGAACTGGGAGGACAATGAACAGTGGCTGAGGGATCCAGATAAGCACCTACTTGCATTGAAATTTGGGTAGACTAGGGAGGATTTGAAAATAATCATGCCTTAAGTAACTTCAGATTAGTTAAATGCTAAGATGTGAAGTGATTCTCTTATCACTCTGGTAAAGAAGTGTTCCACAAGGAAGCCTTGTGAGTATTGCTGTCTAGATTGTCACTGAGAGAGCCAGTCCGTCTGAGGACCCCTACTCTGTACATGGCCAGCTGTCATGTACGTGACTTTTCAACCCTTAGAAATTGTCTGCAAAGAGTTTTCTTGCATTAAAACTGATGAATAAAAATGTTTTCATTGTCTCAATATATTTTCATATGGATCTCATCTAATTTATAAATGCTTTTTTTTTTTTAACAGAAAAGGGATTTATAAATGCTTCCAAAACCAATGAAGATTATGAAATTGACCAGCATGAAAAGTTTTGTTTTTCTGTCAGGTTTAAAGCATACCCACAAATCAGATGTACATGGACCTTCTCTCAAAAATCATTTCCTTGTGAACAGAGTAGCCTTGATGATGGATACAGGTGAGACGACACAGAGCTCCAGGTCTTGGCATCATTCTTAGCACAGCTCTCCTCGTTGCCTTAACAGAGGAGTGACTATGAGTTCGTATATTATTATTGAGTTGACACTGGAGACAGCAGATGTGAGGACACAGTAAGAAAAAGTTTTATAATCAGTTCAGATGCTGTAACCACCACCTGAAAAACGGAAAGAATCCTGTTAGTTTGAGCGAGGTTCTGTGGTGTTTTCTGAGTCAACAGATTGTCACTTCCTGTTTGAGAGTACATGCTGCAGTGAGCACACGACTCTCCCTCAGCAGGTTTGCAGAGGATTGGGGAAGTAAAGCCCTTGAAACACGAAAAAGCATTACCTATCGGTGTACTGATTTGTTTTCAAAAACTGGTGCAGAAATTGCCCGATAATCAACGCTAAAGGAAAATTTGTTTTCCCCCAGTGTCAGAGAAGCACTTGGCCCTATGGGATTCTCTTTTTAACCCAGTTCAAAGATTTAAAAAATCAATTCAGTTTAGTTCAGTGAATATTCCCTTAATATCTTCTTGATGAGTTTGATGCTCTGTGGGGCTACAAGGGTGAATAAGGTAGTGTTTCTCTCCTCCTCAAATTTACAGAGGCACGTGTAAGTGTGAGAGGCCACCTGGGAGATCATTGCTACTGTGCTGCTGACACCTGGTACATCCTCTTAAGATTTTACAGATTCATTGATTAGAGGACCATGTTTCTGATATATGGGTCGTGGGCTAATCTAGTAGGCAAGTTAATTTGGTTTCATTCCATAATCACAATCTATGCTCCTGACTCCAAGTAGTTATCTTATAACTATCCAGCTCAGTGAATGAATCAGGGCAGGTCCTGATTCCCACAGTGTTTTTTACTTTACATTTATCATGAACTGGTGATATAGTTAAGTTCTTTGTGTGTTGAATCTCACCAGTGAGTTTTATGCTCCGTAAGTGTTGGATGTCTGTCCTTCTCTATCTTTGTATAATGCCTGCTTCAGTCAGGGGTATTTAATAAATGAACAAATCATTGTCACCCCTGGAAGACAACTCCAAGTGTAAAACCTGGGCCAAAGATGAGTCAGTGCATCCTTTTTGCACTGCAAGGACCACACACAGCACTTACCACAACACCCAGCACTCAGCGTTCATTTTATTTTAAAAAGTTCTTGAAGAGCTATAAGCATTCATTGATGATAATGATGCACCACTTAATACAAATGGAAAAGGAATATGGTGCCAACTTCATTGTGAAAAAAGTGGTCAAAATATTGCATAAAATGAACAACAGCCCTGACTGGTGTGGATCAGTGGGTTGAACATTGTTCTGTAAACCAAAACGTTGCTGGTTCAATTCCTAGTCAGAGCATGTGCCTGGGTTGCGGGCCAAGTCCCCATTTGGGGGCATGCGGGAGGCAACCGATCGATGTTTCTCTCCCACATTCATGTTCCTCTCCCTCTCTTTCTCCCTCTTTTCCCCTCTCTCTAAAAATAAATAAATGAAATCTTTAAAAAAACACACAAAATATGTGAACACTAGTGCTCTAAATGTTTTTTGCTGTTTACACAAGACTCAGTGTTGAGATGGGGGAGGCAGACTAAATCATAATCTGAGTTCTTTTCAACTTTTTATCATAAAAATTTCAAATTTACCAATAAACTCCAAGAATAGTACAGTGAACCTCCCTTTCCCACCACATAGATTCAACAATTTAATCAAACTGAATTTTGTTTGTGAAGCATAGTATTTAACCGTTTCAAGAGGTGATATAAATTTTTGTACGCAACTGAAAGGTTTATGTAATAACATGACTCCTGAAAAAGCTTTGATGTGGTCACAGTGTGTGCGCCAGACGCCTCTCAGGTTCCCCACATTCACAGATTCGATTCTCCAATTTACTTCCCCAAATATTACCCCCGAGTTCGCTATGGCTTGCCTTTATGTGTTCACAATTTATCAAACTGTAACTTTCCAGCAGTTCTGATAGCCTGGTCTTGAGAAAAGGTTCTAGGATAGTTCATCTGTTAGTTTCCACAATTTTTTAGCTCCATAAACTGAATTACAAACAAATCTACCTTTGCTTTTTCTAGTTTTGTGGTTAACAAAAACCCCAAATTATTAGAATTTTATAATTATTTAGTAATTTCCTCTTAAAGACCCTCCTTAGGCCTCCATGGAAACTTGAGTCTGAGGAAGACAGGATCATCTGCTTCTTGGTAAAGCACCTCAGTCCATCAGCTCTCCGCTCTCCAGTTTCCCCAGAGCCCATTTTATTATTCTCGGCATTTCGATTTGACTGCATAATCCCTTGTTCTTTGAGTAAAGCATCTTTCACTTTATAGTCAAATTACTTCCTGAGCTACTAGAAAGAGGCTGCCCTTTCTCAACTCCTCCCTTTAGGTGCTAAATGGAAAATAAAAATGACCTGTATTTTGATCGTTCAGAAGAGAAAACCCTCTGTACCGTGCGGTGGGAGAACATCTTAGTCACTGAGATACTATGTCAATGTAAACTCCGATTCCCTCATCTCCTGTCTCATACCAGCTGACCATTTTCAGAAAAACACTAAGGGAAAGAGGAAGTTTTGAATCTCTTAGCCACCTAATAGGTTAGTCCCTTTGGAATTTCCAGAAGAGGTTCAGCAATGCTGTTGTTTCTATTGTTATGACTGACTCATAAACAGGAAGGCAAGCAGTTTAAAATGACCTGGATATTCACCTCTGCCTTCAGGTTATTTATGTGACCACTTTCCTACCTGAGATTGAGGACATGCAAGGTGCTATCTGCTTGACCCCAGGGCCAGTCACACTCCAGGAAGACGGCACAAAAGACTTAGGAGGGAAAGAATTTACAGAACACTTTGCTTTGGACCGCATGACAATCAATAGTTTTATTGGTAATTTCCTCCTCTATCAAATTGATTTGTGCTTTTGGCATGGTCCCTGGCTAGCCACATGTCTTCTTTTTTTTTAAATCTCCTCTTGTTCCTTTTCAGCGTCTTTGGCTGTTGTCTAGTGAGAATTACATTTTCCCTTATAGTGGCTCACATCTTTCTCTTGGACCACTTAAAGTCTGTCTTGCTGAAGTCCGGAAATCACATAATTTACTTTTCTCTCTAGTGTTCTAAATTGGCTTTCCCCTAATCTTTCTACCACTTACACTTCACAGTCATTTCTTCTTGTTGTCCAGAAGTAGGTCAGGATAAAAAATTCCCTTTTCACTATTTTTTGATAGGTGTTAAAAAATTTTCTTTTTATTGTTGTTGAAGTACTGTTGTCTCCATTTTTCCCCACTATCTTTTTACTTTTTAAAAAGTGTTATTTATTTATATTAATCGTCACACAGGGATATATTCATTGATTCCAGAGACAGAGGAAGGTGAGGAGAGAAATAGAAACACTGATGTGAGACAGAAACATTGATCGGTTGCCTTTCATATGCACCCTGACTGGGGATTGAGTCCCAAACCTAGGTATGTGCCCTGACTGGGAATCGAACATGCAGTCAGAATTACCTTCCAGCTTCGGAGTTAACCGAAGGCACAACGTTGGTGTCAGATAAACACAAGTTCAAAGCTACTCATCTGTTGCTAGCTGTGCAATTTGAATCTTAGGCATCAGCTGGTGTTCTGTTTTCTCCTTCATCTCCATAGCCAATCCAGCACCTGCTCTCTCTTTTTTTTCCAGGTACCTCTTTGGTTTGCTCTTTTCTCTCCTTTCCCATTTTCTGCACCTTAGGCAACACTCATCTTTTCATGCTCTGTTCAAATCTGAATTTTTACATCTCTCCTAGGACTTCCCACATAATACTGTAACTGCTTGTTGATTTATCTGCCTTCACCCCCAAACTATAAATTCTGTGAGAACAGAAATCTATTTTTTCTAAATCACTGTTATATTCCTGATTCCTCCCACAAATAGGCTCTACCAATGATAATAGAATGAATGAATGAATGAATGAATGAATGAATGAATGAATGAATTCCTGGGTTACAACAACTGCCTCCAGATTTCCCTCCAATAAACTTTTCCTATGGCCATTAGTCTAAATTAAAATAGTGTTCCTGATAATCCTCCCTTGGTCAGGAGTCTATAGCATCTTCTGCTTTCTCCATCAGGTCTAAATAATTCAGCTGGGTTATCAAGGTCCTTGATCATTGCCTCTCCCCTGCCCATTTAGCTCTGTTTTCTACCCATGTCCCAACGAGCACCTTTGCTCAATCCACTGATCACCATGTTACTCTCCTTTGTGGCTGTCTGAATTTCCATCTCATGTCTTAAATCCTGCTCTTGCCTTCTCCTCAGATGTCTTTTCTTTTGCCCTATCATTAAAACTAACTCATTCGTGGAGATCTGGCACAAGTCCCACTTCTAGGAAGCCATTGAAATTTGGCTCATCTCTACTGGCCTCTGATCCATTTGTCTTCTCTTGGCCTTATTATATTGTTTAATGTTATAACTATTCTGTTTATGTAGTTTTGTCCACCTACCTGGATATATTTTTGAGGACAGGAGCCATATTTTATATGTTTTTTGCATCCTCTATAGCTCCTAGTTTATGGCTGGCCCTCACTCTTGTCCTCCTGTTTATGTTTCTACCTTGCCCATACCCAGTCTTTCTTTGTTTGTTGTTTTTTTATTTTCATTGTAAGTAGGCTGTATAGATGAAGCCTAATTAAATAACCTCTGAAAAAGCCTTATATTTTTTTAATCTAAGGGAAACTTTAAAAAATCTTTATACATCCATATACATATATTTTGGAGAAAGGGGAAGGGAGGGAGAAAGAGGGAGAGAAACATAGACATGAGGGAGAAACATTGATTGGTTGCCTCTCACACACCCCCAACCAAGGACCTGGCCTGCAACCCAGGCGTTCCCTTACTGGAAATCTAACCAGTGACCTTCAACCTACTGCTTTGTGGGAAGACACCCAACCTACTAAGCCACACCATTCGGGGGGGGGGGAACTTTTTTTTATTTCTTCAATGCGTGAAGGCATATTCAATAGGTTCTTACTCCCCTACCTCTCTTATAGTATCCCATGTCCCACTACAATAGCCAGCATCTCATATACATGACAGACATGGTAGATAAACCCTAAGATCAAGTTGTCTATGTTAAAATGTGTTGAGTGGTTGGTGAGCATTCCAAGTGGATATTAGAGCCTGCTGAGATTGCCCAAAGATTTTTGAACAAATTCAGTTGATTTGAGTCCTCATCACTGTTAATTGCTGTTTAAGTCAAGGGTTGGTCATAGGTTTTGCTTTGGACCAATGCCAGAGAACCATTCTTTTAGGAAGCAAGGGAGTTATGGGATCCTCCAGCACAGAGGTTTTTCCATATTTCTGGGAATTTGGACTAGTCCAGAGTGTGTAGAACAGCAGGGGTGGGAATCTTCTTGTCTCTCTAAGGAGTTGCAGCCTCGGTCAGTGTGTCTCAACTTCTGATTTGCATGAGGATCACATGGAAACCATCTTAAAATTTAGACTTTGAGTCAGTGGGCTTGGGCTGGAGCCTGATTTTGTATTTCTAAGAAGCTGACAGATAGCACAGGTGCTGCTGCCGCCTGCCCACAGACCACACTTCGAGTAGCAAGGGCCCAGCACACACACACTCCTTGTCCACTGAACTTCAGGGAGTGAATGTCTAAGGGAGATTCCTCCCATGCACACCATCATCTGTTTCAGCATCTCCTGTAAGAATTGCACTAAGTCTGTCTTCAATTCTTTTTAAAACAGCGTATCTAAGTTTTGCAACCACAAACACCAGCCAGGGGAATACATATTCCATGCAGAAAATGATGATGCCCGGTTCACAAAAATGTTCACGCTGCATGTAAGAAGTAAGTTAAATTATCAAGAAATTTAATTTCAGCCTTATAATTCCTTAACTATTAATTAACTATGACCTGAAAGAGCTAAGTAATGACTTCCAAGCACTGAAGTAAAACTTCTCATATACTGAAGTGTTTTGAAATTTCACTTTCATACCTACTGGCTTTGTTTTTACATATATCTTTTTCTGTGCTCATCCTTTGAAGCTAAGAGATTATTCCGTGTGCTCTGCGAATGTGTTTAGTGTTGTAACTGTTGACTTTAGTACTTTGAAAGGTCGTGTTAAGGAAAGGCCAAACCTCATGCTACCTGCTTTTTACTCATTTTAATATTTTTGTTTCTCTGATCTGTAAAAGGATAAGAGTACCTTTCACTGGAAGTGTTGTAGCTACTTCTGAAGCTAAGAATCATTTTGAGGTAGATAGAGGTCTATCTCTGCCTTAGCTCTCTATGGAGCCTGGCAATGGGAAAGTGGTGTTATGTAGACAGGCAGTCAGGCTGCCTGTGCAGAAGGTTACATGATGGGGAAAGAGGAAATAACCAGAAGCCTTGTGTCATCCTGCATGAGAAACCCTCCCAGAAGCACAAACTGCTTGGGGTAAATGGGCCACCTATACAAAGCTGACTTTGAAACCATTTCTGTAAAGTACCGTTCTTTGTGAGCTTATTTTTCATGTTTTTCTCTACAGGGAAACCCCATGTGCTGAGCAAGGAATCATCAGCAGGTTATGCCTCTTGTTCCTCAGATGGATATCCATTACCATCTTGGACCTGGAAGAAGTGTTCAGACAAGTCTCCCAAGTAATCAAGACACTGGCATCTTGTTCCTGATCTTAGTGGCAAAGCTTTTAGTTTTTGTCCATTGAGGATGATGTTGGCTGTTGGTCTCTCGTACATGGCCTTTATTATGTTGAGGGATGCTCCCTCTACTCTCACTTTGCTGAGTGTTTTTATCATAAATGGGTTATCAAATGCTTTTCCCACATCTATTGATACGTTGTCTTTCCTTTTGTTTATGTGATGTATTACATTTATTGATTTGCAAATATTGTACCACCCTTGAATCACTGGGATGAATCCCACTCGATCATAGTGTATGATCTTCTAACGTATTGCTGAATGCAGTTTGCCAATATTTTGTTGAGGATTTCAGCATCTCTGTTAATCAGCGATATTGGCCTATAGTTTTCTTTCTTTGTTTTGTCTTTATCTGGTTTTGGGATTAGGATGATGCTGGCTTCATAAAAAGAGTTTGGGAGTCTTCTGTCTTCTTGGAGGTTTTGGAATAGTCTGTGAAGGATAGGGGTTAGCTCTTCCTTAAATGCTTTGTAGAATTATCCTGTGAAACCATCCGGTCCAGAGTTTTTGTGTGCTGGAAGATTTTTGATTATTGCTTTGATTTTGTCAGCTATGATTGGTTCAGGCTTTCTGCTTCTTCTTCATTGAGTTTTGGAAGATTATATTTTTTTAGAAATTTGTCCATTTCACCCAGGTTTTCAAATTTCTTGGTATATAGTTCTTCATAGTCATTTCTTACAATCCTTTGTATTTCTGTGGTATCAGTTGTAATCTCTCCTCTTTCATTTCTGATTGTGTTTATTTGGGTCCTCTCTCTTTTTTTCTTGATGAGTCTGCTTAAAGCAGGGGTGTCAAACTCATTTTCACTGGGGGCCACATCAGCCTCGTGGTTGCCTTCAAAGGGCTGAATGTAATTTCAATTCTGTAACAGTCAAGGAGTAGCTACATTTATACAGTCCTAAAATTATTTCGGCCCTTTGAAGGCAACCTCGAGGCTGATGTGGCCCCAATGAAAATGAGTTTGACACCCCTGGCTTAAAGACTTGTTGATTTTATCTTTTCAAAGAACCAGCTCCTGAATTTATCGATCCTTAGAATTGTGCTTTTAGCCTCTATGCTGTTTAATTCTGCTCTAATAATAATCTTGGTTATCTCCTTCCTTCTACTTGCTATAGGCTGTCTTTGTTGTTGTTCCTACAGTTCTTGCGTAGCTTTTATGTATTATGTTGTTTTTAGTTTGTAAACTAACCTTATAGAAATAAGGCAATCATAGAAACTAACAGGGAAAAGCTAGGGCAACTCAGGTGTTAGATTTTAGTCCTAATTGATAGGCTTAAGTGATTAAAGCTGTGACTTGATACGCTTCAGTATCTGATTTCGAATGAAGACTCCTTTCCTTTAACATCAAAAAGAAAAAAAAGACACTGGTATCTCTTATATTGGAAGAACATGAAATTCACACTCTCCTTGACATATTGGCTTTTTCTCACAAAAACAGTTTTAGAAGAAATGATGAAGTATTTAAAGTGCATACCTCCAAATCCACCATAATTCTACGTGGTCATCGATTATTTCTGATAACCATGATAGATGAATATCTTTTCACGCTCACTTAGAGAAACCCCAGCTTCCAGTCTGGTGACAGCCCCACCTATCTAACTTACCTCTCTGTCTGTCATTTCTTTTCAGCTGCACAGAAGAAATCACAGAAGGAATTGGTAATAAAAAGGCTAATGGAAAATTATCTGGACAGTTGCTATCGAACAGTACTCTGAACATGAGCGAAGCCATCAAAGGGTTTCTCGTGATGTGCTGTGCATATAATCCCCTGGGCACAGCTTGTGAAACAATCCATTTACGCTCACCAGGTACATAGCAGCTACTACTATAATGCACCCCCTTCAGGAATTCCCCACTGGAAATTAGTCCCCGTTGTTCATTTTTGTTTGGGGGATTTTGTAAGAATGTAGAGCTTTAGTGTGTGATACCAGAAGGCTTTTTGAGTCAGGCAGGAATCCCCACTGAACCACACTGTTGTGTAGTTCAGGGACAGAGTGACTTCAGTGAAACATTATTATGACTCATGGGTTAGAGGGAGGGAGGTAGAGCCATAAACTCTCAGAGCAGCGAATATCTCCCGAGAGATTCAATTTTAGAAAAACTGATTTAGTAATTTGGAGTTGCTGCCATTTTTTCCTTTTGCTTGATCTCCTTATTTGCCTTTAGTTTGCTGTTTTATAATTTTTAGTTTTGCTTTTTTAGAGCCATCCTAAGTTAATTCTGAAGCCTAGCTGCCTACACTTATTCAGAATCACCAGCATCCTATAACTCATTCTCCGTATTCATACAATATAATACCTTCAATATCTTTTTTTTAACTAACTTATCTATCCTGTGGGTTGAAGTAGATATAATTCCTATAATGCTATGATTTTTAAGAATGGGTGCAGGATCATAAAAATTTTCTAGGGAGGAAACTCATCCTTTATACTACCACGGCCTGATTTTCCGTGGGGAGTGGAACTTTTGTAGAGAACTTGAAAGGTTGCAAATCCTGATGATTCAAACAGGATGTGTGAAATTGTGATGTGCATTCCCTGTCAGACCAGTCAGCAATCCTAAGTCACTGCTCGGTGACACTTTTGTTTTGTCGTTGCAGATCCCTTCCCTTTTCTCCAAGACAACATCTCATTCTATGCAACCATCGGGCTCTGCCTCCCCTTCATTGCTGTTTTAACCATGCTACTTTGTCACAAGTACAAAAAGGTAAAGACAGAAATAACAAAACAAAACAAAAAACCCTAATACTAAAAGGTAACAATTTATCATGGTTTCCTCTTTCTGAAGAGCTGCCTGTTGCTAACTGACTCCTTATTTCATCTCTGAAGCAATTTAGGTATGAAAGCCAACTGCAGATGGTGCAGGTGACTGGTTCTTTGGATAATCAGTACTCTTACGTTGATTTCAGAGAATATGAATATGATCTCGAATGGGAGTTTCCACGAGAAAACTTAGAATTTGGTAAGAATTGAATGTTCCAGAGGTTTCCATAGCACGTCCTTTCTGTGGGAAAACCTTGAACCTGCACTCACTCACCATTTATCTTACAGGGAAGGTACTAGGATCAGGTGCTTTTGGAAAAGTGATGAATGCAACAGCTTATGGAATTAGTAAAACAGGAGTCTCCATCCAGGTTGCTGTCAAAATGCTGAAAGGTACAGTGGAATGCTAGCCACAAAGATGGGTGGTGCGGGCTTTCTCCTCCCCTTCCCTTTTCCATCATTTTTGTGGGTGCTGCTCGCCATTCTTCAAAGCCAAAAAGGAAGTGAGTTGGGGTTAGTGCCAACCAAATTGTGAGTATAACATGCAAGTCATGAATCCAGAACTCCTCCTCTTCTTCCTCTTCTCCTTGTTTAGTGTTTTTTGTTGTTGTTGTTGTTGTTGGGTGGGGAGGGCCTCAGTATTTGGGGATACTGTTACTACAGGAAGATGTTGTTGATGCCATTTTGACATAGACTCTGGGAAGAAGAGCGTATTGGAGCCCTCTGTATTGTTTCTCACCCCTTGCTCTGTCCAATCCCATCTGGCTCCCACCTCCATCAACCCCCTCAGCTTTGCTCACTTTGCAAGATCCCCCTGCCCCACCTCGCTGGCTTTTGCTAAGGTGGTCAGTGACCTCCACTGAACTGAAGTCTAATGGGCATTTTTCAGTTCTCACGTGACTTGAATTTTTAACATAAATCAGCAGGATTGAGTTTTCTCCTCTTAAAAGCCTTTTTTTCTTTTGGCTTCCTTGTTACCATTTTTTCTGGATTTCCTCCTAACTCACTCACTGCTTCACAGCCCTTTGCGGGCTCACCTGCCCAGCTCTTTATGTGGAGTTCCGGGAGGCTTGCTGCTGCGTCTCCTGCCATCTTCATTCCACATGCTCACCATACGCCATCTCAACCACACCTAGGACTTTAGCTGGTACAACAGTGGTTCTCATGATTGCACCTTCCTCCTAAGCCTCAGGATCATATGTCCAAATGCTGAGCTGTCTGAGAAGTCCCTTTAATTCAGCTCACCGAAACTGAACTCCTCCAACCCCCGCCCTCCATCAATATTCCCTCTTCAGTAATTGGTAATTTTGGAGTCTCTATACTGAAGTTCAAGTGATGGCTATGAAATGCAAGGCAGATCCTGTCATTTTCCTCTAACATTTCCACTTGCTTTCAGTTACTCTTGAAATACACTACACAGCCCTGAATGGTTTGTTGTCTGCTCAGCACCCCACCCTGCCCTCTCAGACTTCTTTCAGTACCTCCGGAGCACCGTGCTCCCTCCTGTCCAGGAACCCGGCACTGTCTGACCCTCTCTCTCACCCTTCCCCTTCCACAGAGTTCTTTTCCACTCGTCCTTCAGATCTCAGCTTAAATATCACTTCCTCGGGGAAACTTACCTTCATACCAAAGATAAGATCAAGTGCCTTGCTAGATGCTGTCTTAGCTTTCTGTGGACTCTTTGCCCATAGAATTTACCACAATATGTAATTATATCATTGTTTAATTACTCAGTCAATGTCTTATTTGCCACATTAGTCTGTAAGCCTCAGGAGGGCAGGGTCTGTATCTGTTTTGCTTTGGTCTCTTGTTCCTTGGTCTTTGCCTGTCCTGTTCTTTCCATATAAAGTGTTCTTCTCTCTACTTCCTCACTATGCATTCACCTGATTAATTTTTGAACACCTAGGTCTCAACATAGACATTTGGTGTCTCTTTTCCCACCTCTGAAGGCTAGGTTAGTGTCCCTCTAGTGTGACTCCACAGCACCCTTCCTTTCATTTGCCACATTGCATTTATCACACTATATTGTAATTATTTGTTCACGTGTCTCCCTTTTCCAGGAGACTCTAAGCTCCAGGAAGGCAGGGACTCTGTCTTGTCTATCATTTATTCCCCCCAAACATTGCTCCATACATAGTAGGCACTCAACAAACACTTGTTCAATGAATGAATGAATGAATTTCAGATAATGGTATATGAAAGTGCTTTGAAAATGTTAAGCATGCCATAAAATGTATTATTTTGGTTATGAGGAATAAGACGTGGACAATTGAAAGCCAGGAGTCCCTACAAAACATGAAGCAGCAGAAGACATGAGGTGCTAGTGGGTCACAATGTGCAAGTGATGGATCTCACACCCAAGCCAAGATGTTGGAGATAAGATCCCCCTGATGGCATCAGCGCTCTGGAAAAAAACCACAGTAAAGGCTGGGATGTCTTCCAGCACAAAATAAAGAGACCTGGAAATAGCTAATTAAATCTTCATTGAATATAAAGAAAAGACTATGTTCATAAGGAATAATAAGTTAACAGAGGGGTGGGTGTCTGGTGCCTGGAACCTGGAACCTGGAGAGGGAAGACTGAAGACCCTGTTGTCTCTGGGGCTCTAGCACCCACCTGGGCAAGGGTTCCCTGGCCAGCTGGCACATCAGCCTCAGTGACACAAGACCTTTGAGTTCCTCAGTAATCACTCCGCTGCTATGCTTCTAAGCATAAGTACAATTTGCCAAGCTATCTAGACTTTTTCTCTAGGGAGAGAATGCATAGGCCGGTGGATACATTCTAACCTACTCATCAGTTCTATTTCTCACTATCAATTAATGGGTCTCTGGAGAATTTAGTTACTCAGAAGTGGTCCCTTTCACCCCTTCACCATTGACCCCACTGACAGATTTAATGTTGCAGACCTGAGGGCCAACAGGCTGGAGTCAGCCACCCGCACTGACATTCCTGTCTTGTTTCTCTATGAATCCAACAAATTCAAGAGTCAAAAAAATGTATGTTTTCTCCTTCAGCATATATATTAATTTCTGTGGAGGAAAAGCTATTGTTCTTATTTTGTTCTGTTTTGCTTTTTGAGGGTCAATACTAAGGATTTTTATTTTGGTAGAAGGATACCCAAAAGAAAGGCACATTTTACATTCAACTTTCATAGTAGTACAATCTTTGAAATCTGTCTTAAAGCAGGATATTATTGAATATTCGTGTAGTAGTTTATGTATTTTTAAAAAATGGTATGCAAATCTGCTCTGAACTGAGAAAAGTTTTAATTCATTAAATGACCTACAATTCCCATTTTACTTTCGTTTTACATTTATCCTCTTCCATTGACAGAAAAAGCAGACAGCTGTGAACGAGAAGCTCTCATGTCTGAGCTCAAAATGCTGACTCGGCTGGGGAGCCATGAGAATATTGTGAATCTGCTGGGGGCATGTACACAGTCAGGTAATCAATTCCCACTGAAAACTCCTAATCCAACATAGTTTAGCCTAAAGACGAAGAGGCCATTTGTTCTCATGTGTTTCCTCTTCCCTCAGTCACAGTGTAGGTCCTCAAACCCACGTGGAGTTAGACATGAGTGCGCTCTAAGCAGATGACTCAGTGCAGACGTAGGGGATGCCTCTCTTTAGTGGAACATGCCTCATGATTCTAACCTACTTAAAAACAGTCACCACATTGCAAGTATGCAGTTTGTAGGTTCTCTCTCTACTTTCTTCCCAGCTCTGAAGGGCTGCTGGGCTCGGCTGCCGCCCCTCATGGGCTGCTTCAAAGAAGCATAGCCCAGGTGGGATGTCAAACTTTATTTTCTCAGAATCCAATGGCACACACACCCTGATCCTTTTACTTCTGCCTAGACATAACCCAAACCAGGGTCATTCTTTCTGGAACAGCTGGCCTGGGACTGGGACTAGAAGAGCAGAAGAGAAAAAGGATCTCAGGAGATTAGGCCAAGCACAAATTTCTCCCTCCTCAGGCCAAATCAGCATCTATTTACCAAGTGCTCATCATGCAACTGGCTTATGATTTCCAGTTGCACACTGGAGAATCTAGGTGGACAGTGATTATCGGTGAGACCGTAGGTACAAAGGCTAAAGTGGAAGGCAAGAAAAAACTAGTGTACTTTCCAAAGGAGTTTGAATGAAAGGCTGACACTGAATTTAAAGTGTAAGAGACAGGCTCAGAAAAAGTCGTACTCTCCCAAAGTTAGGGGAGAAATGAGCCCTCATAGAGATGTTCCCTGCTGCACAGACATCTGAAAAATTACTTGGTATTCATTTACTTACAATTAAAATTGTCACTATTTCAGGGCCAGTTTATTTGATTTTTGAATATTGTTGCTATGGCGATCTTCTCAACTATCTAAGAAGTAAAAGAGAAAAATTTCACAGGACATGGACGGAAATTTTCAAGGAACACAATTTCAGTTTTTACCCTACTTTCCAGTCACATCCAAATTCCAGGTAAGAGAACAGGCCAAGGTTTCGTGAGGATGCATTCTAGGACACATACAAAGTGTGACGGTTAAACATCTCACAGACTCTGGCCAGCTTCTAAAAGTCGTACTCTTGCATCGTGAGTGTGGGGGTTCTAAGACCTAGAAAAGTCACTTATCATTTCCTAGAGTTTCCCTGTTGACTTGGAGCTGTGAGACCTTTCCTGCATGACAGGCACTGTAGCTGAGCCAATCTCTGTCCACCTGTGCCTACATGACACTCTACACACATATGTAGTTTTGACCTCCTGGTTAACACATAGGTATTAGTAAAAGAATGAACAGTTTTTCCAAAGTCCTGAACATGTTCATAGAGGTCCTGGGAATATTGCACAAAAGAGCTCTAAACCTATAAATTGG
The DNA here is from genome assembly GCA_004027475.1 of Anoura caudifer. NCBI lineage: Eukaryota > Metazoa > Chordata > Mammalia > Chiroptera > Phyllostomidae > Anoura > Anoura caudifer. The sequence goes on along the minus strand of PVKU01000789.1, from coordinate 96,621 downwards.
GTGTATTTATTTATTTATTTTTTATAAGTGAGATTTTTTAAAAAAGATTTCATGTATTTATTTTTTAGAGAGAGGGGAAGGGAGGGAAAAAAAGAGAGAGAGAAACATGGATGTGTGTGAGAGATACATTGATTGGTTGCCTCTTACAAACCCCCAAATGGGGACCTGGCCCACAACCCAGGCTTGTGCCCTGAGTGGGAGTCAAACCAGTGACCTTTAGGTTTGCAGGCCAGTGCTCAATCCACTGAGCTGCACCAGCCAGTATAAATTGGATTAAAAAAAATAGGATAGTTCTACTGATGTAATGTGATGGGGACAGAATAAAGTTTTGGTAACATTGGTCTCTGCTCTGCATTATGTATTCCCCCATCCGTGGGAACCCTGAGTGACTCTCAGCCCTGAGAGACTGCTTGTTTTAGTGTGTGTGGATGAGGGCTGGAGAAGTTTGGTGAGATGCTCATCCTTATCCTTAGAAATTTCTTACTAATTATTGAATATTTGAACATTATAGCTCTATAACACCTTTTTCTGAATAAATTTGTAGGCTTTGATAGAATCATTCCTCAATCCACAGTGCTTTCCTGTTTCCCTGGATATGGGAAAGCTCTCCTTTATCCTAAAAGCACATTTATCAGAGTCTTTTTATCTTGACTGGGGGACTTTTGGAGACTGCATTTGAGATCCAGCTTTGTTTTCTTTCCATATGTTTCAGTGAAGGCCTTTAGCTTTCTAAGGCCTGAGACAGACCCAGCATCTAGAGCCATGAGGCCCCACTGAGATCCCCTTGCACGCCTTTGCGCAGCTCCCTTCACCGATTTACACGTTTCACACTAGTTCATTTCTCAGTTCACATCTTAAAACTAGACAGTTCTAATGCCATGTGTGTTTTGGAACAGAGAGTGTTTCCTGATGAGTCAGGTGTGCGTAACCAGCAATCCTTGGTCAGTAATAACCAAGGCTGGTGAACTCGGCGCCTTTGATTTAGTCAGTCACTGGGCTATGAATACATTAAAGCAGTTACTTTTGGAATATCTGTGGCCTAAAAGCTTTAAGCCATTTTCCAAAGATATAGCAACTGTAAGTTGGGGTAAATTTATATTCTGGAATAAATTGAATCATTGTGTGTATATAATGCTCACAAAGTTCCTCGTGAAGAGTTCTGTATCATATACCATAAAAGAATTGGCATTATTACTATTTGTTAATTTCACAAGAAAAGGAAATGAGTTTTGCAAAGGTCACCTTGAGAAAAGGAGGATGGCAGAATATGCACGGGTCCCTGTAGGAGATGTATATTACTTGAGCTGCTAACGGAGTTTAGAAACAGAGGACCGAGGTGCAGTTGCAACTCTCTGCTAGCTTCATGATTTCAACAAATCATATTCATCTCCCTAAGCCCAAGTTTTCTTTTACAAAATATGACTTTGACACCCATGTGTAGTAAGATCTTCTTTTTCCACATGTAGTAAGATTTTCTTGTGGTAAGAATTGAGCGAAGTCATCTTTGAAGTGTTAGACTCTGTACAGATACCAGGCTCACTCCTTGCCTAGTTAGATGGGCTCAATTACACAGATGTTTTTAATTCCACAAAAAACGGACAAGTTGGTGCTGTGCTTTTAACTTAAAAGCCTATCTATAATCGCAAGTCATTTCTTTGATAAATCGTATTTTTTTAAATAAAATGTCTACTTAGAAGAAGTACCTAAATAATGAAACAATAATTTTTTAATAGTATGCTTGGTTCACAAGAAGTTCAAACACACCAAGATTCGGATCGCACCTCAGGGTTTAATGGGAGTTCATCTCAACCCAAAGGTAATATTTTATCCTAATTAGTAGCACTTAAAAGTAGAAATGAATACAAGAATTCTGTGTTAGTTATCTTTTATTTTAATGTGTAAATGCAAAAGCATGTTTTACTTTGCTATGGTTATCTATAGGCTTGATGAATGCGTATTTGCTTTAAAGGTAGTTAAAAATCTAAAAGATAGCTTTGCTGGATAGAATGGAAGGGCAGATAAAGTGCTTCCCAGATAAGGTAAAGTTAAAGGAGTTCATCATCACCAAGCCCTTATTATAGGAAATGTTAAAGGGACTTACCTAAGAAAAAGATCAAAACTATGAACAGTAAAATGACAACAGACTCACAACTGTCAACAATTGAACCTAAAAAACAAAAACAAACTAAGCAAGCAATAGAACAGGAACAGAATCACAGAAATAGAGATCACATGGAGGGTTATCAGTGGGGTGGAGGAAGGGGGAGAATGGGAGGGGGGAAGTACAGGGAATAAGAAGCATAATTGGTAGGTGCAAAATAGACAAGGGAAGTTTAAGAATAGTATAAGAAATAGAGAAGCCAAAGAACTTACATGTACAACCCATGGACATGAACTAAAGAGGGTAGGGAGGTTGGAGGGTAGTGGGGTGGAGGGTGGAGGGGCATAAATGGGAGAAAAATTGGGACAACTTTAATAGCATAATCAATAAAATATACTTTTAAAAAGCAGTTAACAAGCAATAGTTTATGTATTGTGAATCTTATGGCAATGTTTAACTAACAAACACTGAGGGCTATTTTATTTGGTTACATTATTCTTTTAAAAGTCATAATAAATTAATTGGAGCCATGCTATTACCTCAGAAGTAGGAAAGATGCTGGAGTCAGACAGCAGTTGGGGTAACCTATGGTTCCTTCACTTTCTGGCTGGGTGACTTTGGATGAATTATTTAACCATCCAAGCCACAATTTTCGCATTTGTAAAATGGGCCTAACGATACTTCTCTCATCAGACTATTAGAAGGTGGTATGGAAGAACATTAAGTGTACAATGTGTTCAGTTGATGCGAATTACTTTCCCAGTGTGACAAAACTACCGAGTGCAAAAGAAGAGCATCTGAGACTCCTTGGCTGATCCAGAGGCCATCTCTCACCAGCCTAGCCAGAGAATTAGTCATTTATTCCTCTCACCAAAAAGGGTCTTTAGGTGACTCTTCAGAGGCTGTGTAGTTCTCAGCATAAATAGCCCTTGTGTTACCAGGAACATGGTGTAAGGCCTGCACTCGTATATCTTGGCACCTCACCTAACTGTGGCTTTAATAACCTCATGGAGATTTGATAGAGCAACTTCTTAGAGTCCTGGCAAAAATGAGGACCAGTTCTATTTTACAGATGAAATTGAATATGAAAACCAAAAAAGGCTGGAGGAAGAGGAAGACTTGAATGTGCTTACATTTGAAGATCTTCTTTGCTTCGCTTATCAAGTTGCCAAAGGAATGGAATTTCTGGAATTTAAGTCGGTAAGTTCTTTAAAGAACAAACTAACAACAACAAAAGATAATTCTGAAAAAGAGTGTGTTTTTCTTTCTTGTTTATTTGAACTTATGTTCCTTAGTCTGTCTTTCCCAGCCTCTTCCACTGTTGGAGTCACCTAGAATGTTGCCTGGCTCTTGGCTAATTATATAGTAAAAAAGCTCAGGGGCCCTTCTTAGATACTGGTCATTAGAGCCCTCCCCAGCCACCCTGACAGGGCCACACAGGAAGTCCTCAGGAATCCCTCCTCACAGCGAGGTACAGCAGTGTGGGCCCTCCCTTAGGCAGTTCAGGTTGCCAGGCTGTGCCTCACACAGGGGCGTTCAACCGGAGGACCGAGAGGAGACTCAAATGTAGAGTTCTCTGCTGGCCAAGCCAGCCACCATGGGTGCCTTTGTCTCCTCTGCAGTGTCCCGGAGGCCTGCCTACTGCCTCCTCACCGCTCTTCCCAGATCCTTCAGGGCTGTGATGACAAGGTCCAGGAGCCTGCCTCCCACCACGGCTCTATCTTGCTTTTGTGTTCTTTCTATAACTGCTTTTCAGCCCTGCTGTTCTCTGACATTTCAAGTGTCTCCTGCCTATAAGCAGATTCAGACCATTCCCCTGGCTACTTTCTGTCCTTGTTTGCTTACTTTCCATTACCCTCTCTTTATTTCCCAAACTTTTTCCTCCTCTTTTTTTTTTTTGGGGGGGGGGTCTTTTGTTCTCTTCCTCCCTCTCTCCTCCACTTCCCCCCATTTGCTTCCTCTCTCCTCTTTCTCCCTGAATTTGGAGAGAATAACATTAACTGTATTTTTTTCTCTTAAAAAATTAGTCTCTAATATAATGTTGCGTGTCAGTTATATCTCAATTTTTAAAAAAATTAGCATGAAATAAATCAATAGCTTTGATCAGAAGCGACTAAACCTCTAAGACATCTTGAGATAAACAACAAGAAACATCTTTAAATAAAAGAAACCTGTGAAACTTCACCAAAGGGCAAAAAACAAGAGCCAAATAAATGAATTCTACTATGTTCATAGGAGAGAATTAACATTTAAAGGTCATTTTTCTCCAAATTAATCTATATACGGAAGTGGGCAAAAGTAGGCTTACAGTTTTGCATATGGAAAAAGACATGCAGGTTATGATTATTACAATAGCTTTATTAACTCTGTGTTTCACATACTCACAACTGTAAACCTACTTTTGCCTACCCTACATTTGGCACAACCCCAATTAGAAGTGCAAGGATTTCCCCCGCCTCTCCCTTAGGGATATTAAAAGTGCCTGTTACCTTCTTTTCCAAATTTAGGCATCCTTACTTAACAATGGTTTAAAAAAATTACTGTCTCATAGTTTTTCCCGCCCCTCATCTTTGAGGCACATTCTTCTCTTCATCTTCCCTGCTGCTGGATTCCTCTTGTCTGAGTTTCTTTATCTGTATCGTCACCTGCATGACTACAGTATGTCTACAATAGTCCTTTCACAGGGACCTTCATAGATGTTGGAGAGTTATCCACCTGGTTCGTCTGGCCTGGTTGGCTGCCTGTTACATTAAGTAAACATTCAAACTGCTTACAGTTGGGGGTCAAGGAGCACTGTTATTTCTTCCTTTGGGCTTGTAATAAGAATTTTTGAAGAATGTCCAGTGTCTTAGGCTCTCTCCCATTGTTTTCCATGTAGCCTTCCTCCTAAGTCATGACGGCACTGGCTCCTGCTTTTCTCCCTCTTTGGTTGCTCCTCAGGTCCATCTGTAAGCTCTGTGACTCCCTCAGACAAGGGTCCCCACCCCCAGGCCGTGGACCGGTACTGGTCTGTGGCCTCTTAGGAACTGAGCCACAGAGCAGGAGGTGAGTGGTGGGCTAGCGAGTGAAGCTTCATCTGTATTTACAGCCTCTCCCCGTTGTTAGCGTTACTGCCTGGGCTCTGCCTCCTATCAGGTCAGCAGGGGCATTAGGTTCTCAAGGGAGCATGAACCTTGCTGTGAACAATACATGTGAGGGATCTAGACTGTGTGCTCCCCATGAATGATTTAAATCAGTGATTAAACTGTAGCATGATAAATACTGTGTTCCAGCAAGATCTGGTAACCCAGCGGAAGGACAGGCACAGACCTGGGGAGAGGTGGTGCAGAAAAACCTTTCCGAAGGAAAGCCAGCAGGAAACATAGGATGGGGTCAGGAATATGGAATCAATATGGACAGAAAAAAGTTTGTTGAGAAAGGTCAACATGTTTTTTTTAAAATATTTTATTTATTTATTTTTAGAAAGAGGATAAAGGAGAGAGAAAGAAAGGGAAAGGAACATCAATGTGTGGTTGCTTCTCACATGGCTCCCACTGGGGACCTGGCCTGCAACCCAGGCATGCGCCCTGACTGGGAACTGAACCAGCGACCCGTTGGTTTGCAGCCTGAGCTCAATACACTGAGCTACACCAGCCAGGGCAAGTTCAACATGTTGAATGTGAGATTCATTGGGTGACAAAGTAGGGCTCAGTCCAGTAGACACTTGGCTAGGCCTATCTAAAGCTCAAGGGAACTGCTGGATTGGAACTGGAGATCTGGGTGATGGTAGTCGCATCCCTGGATTTGGATGAGGGTGGCTCAGGGGAAGATGCAGAACCACCAGAGCAGTAGGAGGAGTGAGCTGCATAACTCACAGAAGGAGGGCTGGCCTCCTTCAGGTCAAATCAAATCTTGCCTGGATTGATGCTGTGCAGGTCATCGCAGGGCTTGGCCAGAGCAGCCTGGGCAGCCAGTTAGGAGGCAGACTGCAGGGGCCTGGTGGGGAAGTGGGTGGAATGTAAATGGAACCTGCAGGCTGACAACACCCCCAGAAAACCAGATAGGGGGAAAGGAGAGCTACAGGAACTTGAGTCTTTTATGGTTTTTGCTTTTATTTTTTTCAGTATTGAAGACAGACCTTTGCACCTTTGCTACTAGTGCCCTTGCTCTTTTAAAAATCTTCCCTTTTAGAATTAACTTTCTTTTTAAAAATATTTTTATTTATTTGTTTTTAGAGAGAGGTGAAGGCAGGGAGAAAGAGGGAGAGAAACATCGATGTGTGAAAGAAATATCAATCCAGGCATGTGCCCTGACTAGGAATCAAACCAGTGACCTTTCAGTTCACAGGCCAGCGCTCAATCTACTGAGCCACACCAGCCAGGGCTAGAGTTAATTTTCTTAACAGACCACCAGGATTAATGTCACACCATGTTTCAATTTAGAGGTTCCTTCTAATTCTGGTTTAGTCGACCATCCCAAACTTATTTTTAGTTTCTTTCTGAATATTTCTTTTCAGTTTACTCCATTTTATTGCCAAAGCGATTTTCCAGTCAGAAAAGAGATTATTTTCTCCACCCTCTCAATAAGAGTGCTGGAGGTCAGCCTGTGAAAGTCCCTTTGGGAGCTCACCAGAGGGCCCTGTCTCTCATTTATAGCAAGACACGACATTGGCTAAGTCTGATCTCCTTCCTGAGAACCTGTCCCCTTTGGCCTCTGGGAATGTTCCATACATAGCACAATGTCTGCATAGCTGGAGAATGGAGCCCTGGGTTCACTGACGGACTTGGTGACATTTCATGATGACTGGTCATGCACCCAGCAGAGATAAGACACCACATGAACCGTACATTCGTCATCTGTAACTCCTATTGAACTTGAAGCCAGGAGAAAGACTGAGGGCTGTGAGCCTCTACATCACAGCAAATAACATTCCAATGCTGTTCCTTATAGTGCGTCCACAGAGACCTGGCGGCCAGGAATGTGCTGGTAACCCGTGGCAAAGTGGTGAAGATATGTGACTTTGGACTGGCTCGAGATATTATGAGTGATTCCAACTACGTCATCAGGGGCAACGTGAGCCGGCCATTTCTTCCCTGTTCTGTTGTTTTGTGTTTTGTCCTTGTCAGGGGGGAACATTTACACTCACTGCAGGGTGTTGATTCACATCCAGATGAGTCCTCACAGCAGTTTGCCTTATGCTTAACAGGTTTTCTGTAGCTTCAGGGAACATTCCATTTGTGATAAAATTTGAGCAAAACAGCAACACATCCTCCCTTGGGCTGGTCAAAAGGGATTAGGGTCCTTTGAATGCAAACCACACTTAACGACAATGTCATTGCTTGCATTTATTTCAGTTCCCTTAACTAAAAAGTGACGATTAAGTTATGTTTCTAATGATGGAAATAGCTGATAGTTACAACAGAGCACTTAAAAATACAACATGTAAATTAAACATTAAATATAAATTTCTAAAATGCGCAGTATTTAAATTAAATATTAGTGAATATTTGTCATCCTACTACTGTCACACAGGGAAACCTAGAACATGACTAAATCTACTTGTTTAAAAAAATGAGGACAGGTGTGTTATCGACAGGAGAGCTGTTAGAAATACTAGATGACAACATCATGTACCTAGTTGAAACAGTACGGTTGTAAAAATTACAAACCTGGATTCAAGCCCCTATTTTTCTTTTTGGCTCTTCATATTTGGGAATTCTAGCTGCTTTGTTGTCCCTACTTGTGAAATAATAATAACAACAAATGCTGATATCATGCTCACTGTGTGTTAAGGGCTGTCTAAGTGCTTTACACATATCACCTCAGGTAGTCCTATAGTACCCATTGGTGTGTGAGGAAACTGAGGCACAGACATGTAACTTGTCAGTGATCACACAGCCTATGGTTAGAACATGAAAAGTCTGAGCCTGTGTGTCCGTATTCCTATGATGATACAGTATTTCACATGAGGATTATACACTGACCTCAGCATTGTGTGGGGACGAACTAATAAAACTCACCTGAGAGCTCCTGTTCAGGGTAAACATCCAATAAATGTTAAAAGCCAAATTCAGCTGTATTCCCACTAGACTCACATAATCATCTTGGCTGATTTTAGACCTGTGCCTCATCGTAGCTGAAGTCACAAATACGATGAATCTCATCTGTGGCTACACAGTTTCTACCCTACCAGCTGGTAGTCTCTGGTGTGGGAAGCTGACTCCCATTTGCGACCACAATTAATTCCTTCAGTTGACCAAATTGATTCTATCAGCTCGTCAGTTTGTGGAGGATTTAATATAGGGTTTCTCTCTTGAGTTTTGATTTTACTTGGCAGAATAAGTGTGCGCTGTGAGGGGCTCCTCCACCCACGAAAAAGAAGCTCCTACACAGTGCTCTTCGTCCCTGTCTCGATTCCAATCTGAGGCCAGACTCATTCAAAAGCCCTGTTTCATGCCACTGGAAACTGTTAAAACCACAGAAGCCAGCCTGCTAGCATTTCTGAAAGTGAGGACGTGTACTCCCTTCACCACATTGTAGTGGAGAACATTTTCACTCTAGTTCTTTCAAGGAATGCTTTAACAAAATGGTGCACTGATTCACTAGCACGGCCACTCACCTCTGGGCAACAGACTGGCTACCCCTTCATGGAGAGTTTCTACTGTTAAACTTCCCAATCGCAAGCACAAGTTTTTGTTCAAGATCAGTTTTAAAGAAAGATGTGTGTGTGTGTGTGTGTGTGTGTGTGTGTGTGTGTGTGTGTGTGTGTTTTAAGGCTGCTACATTAGAATGTTAATTTTAAGTGAAACACTTCTGAGTGAGGAATAGCTTTTCTCAAGTAAGCATTTAAGAGTGTCCTTAGGAAGATAAAATTTATTTTCTAGCTCACAATAGATAAGAAGTAATGACTGTCCCTGTGGAAACCTCACCACTGATCTCCTCTTGGATCTTTCACAGGCCCGCCTGCCTGTGAAGTGGATGGCCCCTGAAAGCTTGTTCCAAGGGATCTACACAATTAAGAGTGATGTCTGGTCGTATGGAATATTACTGTGGGAGATATTCTCACTCGGTAAGTTTGGCAGTTGCTGCCCTGTCTGGGCCTGGGGCTTCAGGACAGTCTGTCCCTCTCCGCCCCTGCCCAGCTCCCAAGTCAAAGAGTGGGTGAAATGCCACCTGGAATGCACCCAGAGCCCCCAAGCTTTACTTCCGTTGCAACAGGTGCCACTTGGGGTTTTACTTGCCGGTGTCAATAGTTCTGCCTTCAGCCTGTAACCCACTTGACAGCAGGAACCGTGGCTTCACCCTGTAGTGGCCTAGCATAGTTCAGCATCTGGGCCACGGGCACTCGCCACACATGCCTGTTAATTGAGTGAATGAATAAACAAATGAAGAATGAGTAAATGCTTACACTCCCCAATGTTTTCCTCAGGTGTCAATCCTTACCCTGGCATTCCAGTTGATGCTAACTTTTATAAACTCATTCAGAGTGGATTTAAAATGGACCAGCCGTTTTATGCTACAGAAGAAATGTAAGTTCACGCAGGCTGTAAAGTGGCTGAAATCAGAAATGTGCGGTCTGTCTAATTCCCAATGCATGACACACAAAAAAGTAAAACTTCTTACTGCAAAGCTTATATGATTCCTCTTAAGAAAAGAAAACTCCTCCTTTGTGTTTGGTGGAGCGGGTGAGGGGGCAGAGGGAGTGGGGGGCAGAACTGAACCTTTCCTGCCCTGAGGTACTCTCACTTCTGGGTTTCAGTTCCTCTGCTTGAGGGATCCATGAGGGTGATAAGACTCCATCTCCTGACTTCTGGTTCATGTTGTATTTTTTAAAATGCATTTCTGTTTATTGTTGCATTTGTCCTTTTTGGTGTGAGTTCAACATCTAGTTGAGTACTTGCTACAAAACAAGCATGCCGTAAACAAGCAGCTCCCTGGTAATCAGTGGTATTTCATTACGTGAAAAATGCTTCCTATTTCTTTGTTCAGATTTCCTCATCTTGCTGCCTGCTCTGTTACTCTTACAGATACTTTATAATGCAGTCCTGCTGGGCTTTTGACTCAAGGAAACGGCCATCCTTCCCTAACCTGACTTCGTGTTTGGGATGTCAGCTGGCAGATGCAGAGGAAGCGGTATGTGGCAGCACTTTCTCCCTTGTGACAAGAAGGAAAGCAGCGAGAACACTCTTTGCTGGTTTCCTAAGAACCAATGGCACCAAGTTGTCTTCCTTGCCCCAACTTGTCCTGGTCACTCTGTAAAAGTTATGTGGGCTACTACGCCAGAAACTAATACAATATTATACGTCAAGTCTAATTGAACACTTTTACAGAAAAATTAAACTTAATTTAAAAAAAAGAAAAAGGTAGTATAGGTGAGACATACTTACTGATAAATGATTAGGGGGGAGGGAGGCTTTTCCTGAAAATACCAGCCAATGGACTAAGAAATTAAATGCTTTTAAGCATCAGGTGCAGAAGATTAGACAACTAACTAAAACTTAATCCCTGACCTACCTTTCCTGATTCAAAATGAAGCTTCGTACAGTGCAATCATGCAATATAGTGGAGTGGGAAGAACATGAACCCAGAGCTGTGAGAGCCAAATACCAGCTCTACTATTCTACCCACCAAGAGCTGTGTGCTTTATGACAAATCACTGTATTTCTCTGGGCCTCAGTTTTCTCACCTATAGAATGGGTTACTAAGCTAGATGATCCCTGAATTGCGGGAACATAGAATTACTTTGATAACTCTTCCCCTTATCAGTACCACTTGGTGCAGCAAAAGGAGCTGTCACTTAGGTGAAGTGAGCAGAAGATACTACCTGGAATTCTGTATACCTAGGTTCAAATCTTGGCTCCATCATTTGCTTCTAATAAGACTTAAGTCACTTAGCCTTTTCTGGGATCCCAGACCTTATCTGAAATATGGGATTAACAAACCTTACTTTGTGAAGTTGTAAGGAACACTTAAGGTGACATATGTGAAAAGACTTAGCACATAGTGGATGCTTAGTAGTTACTCAATAAATGTCAGTTAAATATAATTCTGATTCTTTAAATGAATTGTCTATCTTCTGTTTTAAAATCATTAAGCATCCATTTTCAATGCTGTGTCTCTCTCAAGGCCTGTGCAGATGGTGATGTCCCCTTCTCCTGCTCTGACTTTTTAAAAATCACATATAGAAACAAAGTTATTGTCAGGAAATTATGTCCAGCAGGTTGGGGGACATAGAAAGCCCCCAAGGGACTATAAGCTGTTGAACAGATGACCTGTAAACAATTAATGAAACTATGAAATAACCTGAAAGAAGAGTGATAGGGAGAAACAAGAAATGACCTGTTTGAGTAAAGTAAAAGGGTTGAGTGATTTTTCCTTGCTGGGGGGTTAGGTATGGATTTGCAGAGAAGGTCTCTGAACTACGATGAAGAATGCATAGGATTTTGGCCATTGGATAATGGAGGGTTAGTAATGTGTTTCACACTGGATGAGTAATATAAAGGGTCAAAGTTGAGAAATTAGAATGGAAAATAAATGGTTGTGGCTACAGTATTGGGGTGAGGGGGTGGGAGGAACAAGACCGTGAAGGTAGTGCAACCAACTGCTAGGTCCGGTCCACAAAAACAATGTATTGTTACCACTCATCCTGAAGGGCAAAGGCACTGTCATTATGCAGACTGGGTGGAAAGGATATATGTATTTTTTTGTTTTCTAGAAAGAAAAATTCAGAGTAGGAAATAGTCCATTCATTCAATACTATAATTGACCATCTAAAACAAATGAATAATAATAAGAAACACAGTAGCAAGGAGTGGAGGAGTTTGTCAAACTTAAAGAATGCTCAATCCCTACTTCATAAGGAGTTCTTGTAAATAATAAGGAAAAACATGTCAGCCCAATGTGCAACGGCAAAGGAGATAAGCAGACTATTCACAATTAAATGCAAAAAGCCATTGAAAACAGAAAAAGATGCTTAACTTTGCTTATCATTAAACATTTGCAGATAGGTAGGGAGATAAAACATAAAACACATTGCTGGACAAAGGACTAGAGACTTGGAAGATTGTTACCACCCCCTGTCGGTAAGGCTCTGAGAAAAAAGTCTTCCCAGACACAGTTGATAGGAGTAGAAATAAGGAAACTCTTCCGCAGGGCAGCCCAGGTCAAGTGCACCAAATCAAATGTGCACCCCCTTCGATCACCTCCCCCACTTCTCCCAAAGACAGACATGGTCATGTGAACATTTTTTCACTTTATATTATATAAACAGTCCATCAAAAGGTTAATTATGGTACATCAGTACTATAGAACCCTAGGCTGCCATTAAAAAGATATGTGTTTGGTGCTTGCTTCAACAGCACATACACTAAAATTGGAACAATACAGAGAAGATTAGCATAGCCCCTGAGCAAAGATGACACAATTTGTGAAGCATTACATATTTTTAAATGACAACCAACTCACAACTATCAACAATTGAACCTAAAAGACAAAAACAAAAACCAAGCAAACAACTAGAACAGGAACAGAATCACAGAAATGGACATCACATGGAGGATTATCAGTGGGGAGGGTTATCAGTGGGAGAATGGGGGGAAAGGTACAGGGAATAAGAAGCATAATTAATAAGCATAAAATAGGCAAGGGAGGTTAAGAACAGTATAGGAAATAGAGAAGCCAAAGAACTTACATGTATGACCCATGGACATGAACTAAAGTGGGGGAAGACTGGTGGGGGTGGTACAGGGCAGAGAGGGATAAAGGGGAGAAAAAATTGGGACAACTATGATAGCATAATCAATAAAATGTACTTAAAATAATAAAAAGATATGTGTTCATGTTTAGTAAATAGTTCATGTTGTGTAACATGTAAAATGAACATCATAGTTGACACATGTAACATATAAACAACATACTAGTAATTCAAAGTCAGGTTCTGAAACAGAATCTGCAGTCTGAGCTGGCTGACACAAATTTGTGTGCATGCATAGCCAGCTACCTATAATGGTGAGTACCTCTGATAGTTTTAGCTTTTTCTAGAACATTCTATAATGCTTATATTATCTACATGAGCATGCATTAATTTGATTACCAGACAGAAAAGTATTGTTTTCACTTTTATAAAAAATAATTCACTTGCTGAATTCCCAAGTGAGAACTGAAGAATCAGTCCCCTGTATTATTTGCATAATGGACAGATGTCTTTTTTTGTGGCTTTTCTCTTTTGTGGTTTTTCTTCATGGTTTTAGGTTTTCTAGATGAAGATATTATATCTAAAAGTAGAAATGATAATGAAATAAAATATTTGACTATGACTCGATTTCTCCTTTAATATAAGGACCAAAATTGCTTTGTCAGTTAATATACAGAATAGCCTCTAAGGCCTTTGCATACTGAAAGCAAGTAATACTTTGTAATGTAGGCACATAACATGTTAAGTCTTCATCAGATGATGAGTATTCTGTCTCTTTCCCATATTCAGATGTATCAGAACATGGATGGCCATGTTTCAAAACGTTCCTCTGGCTACCAAAACAGGCGACCTTACGGCAGAGAGGTGGATGCAGGCCTACCCTCTCCTCAGGACCACACTGAAGACTCATAGAGAAACAATTTAGTCTTAAAGACTCCTCCCCGCCCCCCACCTGCCCACCTTCAACAGGTTATCCATTACCAAAACAAGATTAACTTTACCACTAAAAGAAAATGTATTCTCAACTGCTGCTTTGCTGAACTTTTTCTCTAGAAGTTCTCTGTATTTACTCTTGTTTTCAAAGGAACTTTTGTAAAACTGAATTTTCACAAGGCAGGAAGAGCTTATTGGAGCATCTACCTACATCCAGAGGCCTTCTCAGGCTGGCTTGAGGGAAAATTGTGTACCTAAAGTATACTATATTCTTGTAAATACATAAAACAGAAGCATTTTGCTAAGGAGAAGCTAATGTGATTTTTTAAATCTATGTTTTAAAATAATATGTAACTTTTATAGCTATTTAGTGATATATTTTATGAATGGAAATAAAATTTCTACTACAGAAATGTTTGTTATTGAATTGCTTACACAGTATATTTAGGGCAAGACTTACCTGGAGTTCATGAACCTACTGAAATTGTGTGTGATGTTTTGTTGGTGCATGTGTATTTTTTTTTCCTACTGAGAAGGCCAATTGTTTCATCAGATTCTTTTTTTAAAGATTTTATTTATTTAGTTTTACAGAGAGAGGAAGGGAGGAAGAAAGACAGGGAGAGAAACACCGATGCATGAGAGAAACATTAATCAGCTGCATCTCACATGCACCCCAACCAGGGACCGGGCCCACAACCTAAGCACGTGCCCTGACTGGGAATCAAACCAGTGACTCCTCACTTTACAGGATGATGCTTAAGCAAGTGAGCCATGCTCGTCAGAGTTCACCAGATTCTTAAAAGGACCCGTACTCCTGCCTCTCATGCTAGGAGAAGAACAGCTGATGTTGGACACCTGCTGTCCTCTCTGTAGAACTGCTTTGATGCAGTCCCCTTTGTCCTTTGAAACTTAGCACTCTCCATCCCATAGCTTGCTTATAAACTTGGACTTGTCCTCCTTCTTACATGTCAGGTGTATGTAGTTCTTGGTGAAGAATGCAGTGAAGTTCTGTCTCCTCTTTCTTCTTGTCCTCGCTTCTAGTATAGTGGTTACAAATAAGAGAGCTCTCTGCCACTTTTTAGCTTCGCAGTGTTGGCCAAGTAACTGAACTTCTTTAGGTCCCAGTTTTCTCTTCTGGAAAATCAGATAATAATGGTATCTATCTTACAGGGCTGTTGTGAGAATTAGATGAGTTACATATATCTATATGTGTGTTATAAATGTATACATATATTACACAAACATATAATTCACTTAGATCAATGCCTGGCCAATAGAGATAATCTAATGTCATTTGTACTTTCTTTTCTGCTTTTAATTTTTTGCTGTAGATCGGGACTCCACAAACTCACTTAGAATACACTGATTTCTTCTTCACCCAACTCTGCTCCCTGTCTCTCCACCACCCAGTGTTTTCTGTGAGCCACAGATAGATTCATCTTCCCAAAGTATTGATGTGCATCTATTACTCCTGGGCTGGAGAGCTGTCAGTGGTTCTGTGTTCTAACTGCTAAGTCAGATTCCCAGCATTCGGGCCCCTGCAGCTGGTTCAACTGCATTTCTTGTATTAGATATCACGTCCTGTCTGTGTAGTCCAAACCTCCCAGCCCTGTTCAGTGAGCATATCTAAGGCATTCTCATCTGTTTCTTCTCTTCACCCTCCCTCTATTTGAGATGCCAACTCCTTCCTCCTCTCCCTGTTAAAGCCTTTGCTTCATGACCAGACTGGTGCTCTGTCTTCTTCTCAGGTCTTTCTCAGCTCTATCTGCCATTAGTGATGGCTTCCCCCACTGAAATCTTATATGGGCTTTGTGTCTGTATCATCTGCTTGG
The DNA here is from genome assembly GCA_004027475.1 of Anoura caudifer. Taxonomy (NCBI): domain Eukaryota; kingdom Metazoa; phylum Chordata; class Mammalia; order Chiroptera; family Phyllostomidae; genus Anoura; species Anoura caudifer. The sequence continues at coordinate 81,083 of PVKU01000789.1, read as the reverse complement.
CTCTGAACATACAGTCTACCTACCTTATGTGATGATGTATTTTCTTTTTTATTTTATTTTTGTTTTTTCAGTTTGTACATAATTTATTTAATTTAAAACATCTTTATTTATTTATTTATTTTTACTGTTCAAGTACAGCTGTCTGCCTGATGACTTATTTTCTTAAGTAAACATCCTTTTGAAAGTAGATATGATCTGTGCCAAGCTGTGTGCCTCACTTCTATTTGTAGGTATAGTCAGGACACAATATTTTTTATCTACTTAAAGCATAAAATACAGTTCATATTAAAAATTCAAATAATTTTATGTTTTTACTTATAGTAATAGTGGAATTTCTCCTTCATGTACTCAAATCCTAAAATGCTTCTTCAGGGAAACCACCGTTAAAATTTCAGGTATATTTTCTCCATCTTCTTATTTAAAGATCATGACATTACTCACACGTCTTTACACACAAACACACATGCGGAGGTCTTCGGGGTTTTTAAACAAATATTTATTTATTTTTAGAGAGAGGGAAACAGTGATGTGGCAGAGAACCATTGACTGGCTGCCTCGTGTAGAGGCCCCGACTGGGGACAGAACCTGCCACCCAGGCACGTGCCCTGACTGCGAATCAGACTGGAAGCCTTTCACTTTGTGGAATGATGCCCAACCGGCTGAGCCACACTGGTCAGAGCTAGAGGTCTTTGTTTTTACATAAGTGGAATTATACTAGTCGTACTGTCAAACAGGCTTTTTATTTTTCACAAGCTGCTGATATTTTTCTCAACTATGTAGTTTGTATGCTAAGCATTTGCTAATTTCATATGCATTATTTCATTTAACCTTCATAAATATCTTATGAAATAGGTACCAAAATTACACTAATTTTTTTCTAAGGAAATTGAAACAGGTTAATAACTTGCAGTCATCAAGTCCCTGTTAACACTTATCTTGCAATTTCTCTTGGATTCTATTATTATTTTATTTGTTGTATTTATCATATTTATTTATTTTAAATTGTGATTAAAAAACATAATGTAAGACTTACCATCTTGACCATTTTTAAAATTTTATTTTTTTTCTAGAGAGGGGGTAAGGGAGGGAGAAAGACAAGGAGGGAAACATTAATGTGTGAGAGAAATACTTTTTAAAATATATTTTATTGATTATGCTATTACAGTTGTCCCATTTTCCCCCTTTATTCCCCTCTGCCCTACACACCCCCTCCCACATTCATTCCCCTCCTTAGTTCATGTCTATGGGTCATACATATAAGTTCTTTGGCTTCTCCATTTACTATGCTATTTTTAACCTCCCCCTATTTATTTTGTACCTACCATTTATGCTTCTTAGTCCCTGTACCTTTTCCCCCATTACCCTCTGCCCCTCTCCACTGATAACCCTCCATGTGATCTCCATTTCTGGGATTCTGTTCCTGTTCTAGCTGTTTGCATAGTTTGTTTTTATTTTTGTTTTTGTTTTAGATTTGATTGTTGATAGCTGTGATTTTGTTGTCATTTTACAGTTCATATTTTTGATCATCTTCTTTTTCTTAGATAAGTCCCTTTAACATTTCATAGAATAAGGGCTTGGTGATGATGAACTCTTTTAACTTGACCTTATCTGGGAAGCACTTTATCTGCCCTTCCATTCTAAATGGTAACTTTGCTGGATAAAGTAATCTTGGATGTAGGTCCTTGCTTTTCATGACTTGAATATTCTTTCCAGCCCCTTTTTACCTGCAAGGTTTCTCTTGAGAAATCAGCTAATAGCCTTATGGGAACTCCTGTGTAGGTAACTGTCTCCTTTTCTCTTGCTGCTTTTAAGATTCTCTCCTCTTTAATCTTGAGTAATGTAATTATGATGTGCCTTGGTGTGTGCTTGCATGGGTCCAACTTCTTTGGGACTCTCTGAACTTCCTGGACTTCCTGGAAATCTATTTCCTTTGCCAAATTGGGGAAGTTCTCCTTCATTATTTTTTTAAAATAAGTTTTCAATTTCTTGCTCTTCCTCTTCTCCTGCTGGCACCCCTATGATTTGGATGTTGGAACGTTTAAAGTTGTCCCAGAGGTTCCTAAGCCTTCCCTCATTTTTTGAAAATATTTTATGTATTTATTTATTTTTAGAGAGAGGAAGGGAGGGATAAAAAGAGAGAGAATTATCAATGTGTGGTTGCCTCTCACATGGCCCCCATTGGGAACCTGGCCCACAACCCAGGCATGTGCCCTGACTGGGAATCAAACCAGCGACCCTTCAGTTTGCAGCCCATGCTCAATCCACTGAGCTCCACCAGCCAGGGCTCTCCTCATTTTTTTTTGGAATTCTTGTTTCTTCATTCTGTTCTGGTTGAATGTTTATTTTTTTCCTTCTGGTTCAAACCATTGATTTGAGTCCTGGTTTCCTTCCCTTCACTGTTGGTTCCCCATACAATTTCCTTTATTTCACTTTTCACAGCCTTCACTTTTTCCTCTATTTTGTGACCATTCTCAACCATTTCTACAAGCATCCTGATTACTAGTGTTTTGAACTGTGCATCTGATAGGTTGGCTATCTCTTCATTGCTTAGTTGTGCTTTTCCTGGGGCTTTGATCTGTTCTTTCATTTGGGCCATTTTTTTTCCTCAGTGTGCTTGTTAAGTAGTAAGGGGCGGAGCCTTAGGTGTTCACCAGGGTGGGGCAACCCACTGCTGGTTGTGATCTGTATGTGGGGGAGGGGTCCGAGAGGGAACAATGGCGCTTGCTCCACTCTTTGCCAGCTTTTGGTCACTTCCGCTTCCCACAAGCAAATTGGGCCCCTCTTGTGCTGATTTCTGGTGGGTGGGTTTGTGCAAGCACTGGGACCCTGTGGCTCTCTCCAACAAATTCTCCTGTGAGTCTGTGAGTTTCTCCTGCTGCCTCAACCCCCACAGGTATTTTCAGTCAGAGGTTTTGAGGCTGTATTTCCCTGCACTGAAAGTCTGTGTTGTGTGGTCTATCTCACTCCCCAATTGTTCCTCCCGGTTTATCCACACGCAAATGTGGGACTACTCCATCCACCAACTGCCACCTTACCCACTTTTGTCCTCCAGCCACCACCTTGCTATGCATCCTCTCTACCCTGGCTGCATAACTCCACCTCCTACTGGTCTAGATGAATGTTTCTTCTTTAACTCCTTGGTTGTTGGACTTCCATACAGGTTGATTTTTCTGTCAGTTCCAATTGTTTTTTGTTTTTTTTGTTGTTGTTGTTTATTTTAATTGTTGTTCTTGTATAGTTTTCTGTATTTTACTCCCATCCCAGCCCACTGCCCCAGACCACCCCACCTCCCTCCCATTTCTACCCCCGCTATGTTTTTTGTTTTAAAATTTGTTGTTGTCCTTCTTTCGGTTGGGCGAGGAGGCATAGTATCTACCTATGCCTCCATCTTGGCCTTGCATGAGAGAAATATTGATCAGCTGCCTCTCGAATGTCCCCAGACAGAGAGTCGGCCCAAAACCCAGGCATGTGCCCTGACCAACAGTTGAACTGGCAACCTTTTGCTTTGCCAATTGATGTCCAACACACTGAGCCATGCTGGTCAGGGCATTTTGCCCAATTTTAAGCTTAGTAGTGTTCAATGTATTTACTTTGCTGTGAAACAGATCTCCAGAAGTTTTTCATCTTGCAAAACTGAAACTCTCTACCCATTAAACAGTCCCTCTCCCCCAATGCCCTAGTAACGACCACTCTACTTTCTGTCTCTATGAATTTGACTCCTCGGATAACTCATACAAGTGGAATCATACAGTATGTGTCTTTTTGTGACTGGCTTATTTCACTTAGCATGTTGTCCTTAAGGTTCCTCCATGTCGTAGCTTCATCCATGTCGTAGCATGTGACAGGATTTCCTTCCTTTTTAAGGCTGAATAATATTCCATGGCATATGTATATATACATATAACACATTTTGTTTCTTCATTTATCTGTTAATGGACATTTAGTTTGCTTCCACCTCTTGCCTATTGTGAACAATGCTGCTATGAACATGGGTGTGCAAGTACCTTGTTGCAACCCTGCTGTCAATTCTTCTGTATACACACCCAGAAGTGGGATTGTTGAACAATGTGGTAATTGTGTTTTTAAGTTTTGTTGTATTTATTATTTTTAAAGATTCTGTTGTAGTGATCACATGTTTCTTTGGCCATCCAGTATCAATTCCCATTTCTTTTGGTAGCAGCACTGTGAGTTATGGTATCACTTCTCCCTATTATATGCAATGTGGTGGAACTTCCGTCAGGGGGCTTTGCCATCTAGCCAAGGGGGCCCTTGACTCAAGGTAGGTGAATAAACACCCTCTCTTGTTGTGGAACTTTGTACCTTGACTGGATTCAAGCAAGAACGGAAACAGGAGTTGGAGCTTATCATTTACACAGTACCAGTCCATGCCTCCAATGACAAGCACTTCCCACTTCTTAGTTCTACGGAGTTCTTTCGTCCTTCTTCTTGCCCAAACCTTGGTCTCCAGCCTTCATGTCAGATCAGTAAGTCCTCCTCTGAGGCAGTGAGCCCAAATCTGCTCCTGTTGCATACAACCTGAGAACCTTGGCCCAAACACCTGCACTGACTCAGTCTCCTTGGCTGAACTGAGGGTTTCACCAGCTTTATCTTCTCTAGAAAGTCCTCTCCGTTTTGGTTGCCAGTGGTCTTCTTTGATCTTCGAGTGCCATGCTGATCTATCTTCACCGGCATACTCTGCTATCATCGTGATAGGATGGATGTGAGGGAGTGGGGTCCCAAGCATTGGTATGCTCTCTAACAGCTTGTCCAAAAACATTGGTGACTGCAAGGAGGAACGTGAAAGAGAGTTAATGTTTGTCGGGATGCTATACTTTTCCTTCTGGCAGAGTGATGTCAGGATGCACACATATTCTGAACCCAACTGCACTGTGAATGGAGCCGAGTGAATACATCTGTACGTAGAACCGCCTACCCAGCACACCCCTTGTTGCCACAGTGTTAAAAGCACCAGAGGATTTGATTTCCTTGAAAATGAATATTCTGTTGTTCATGACCTTTAGAAAATGGCAGCATACTCTGTACAGACTTCCAGATCTTGCTTTATTTATTTATTTTTTAAATCAACATTACGCCTCTAAGATTCGCTCATGGTATTACATGAACCTTTGATTCTTTCATTCGCTGTAGTACTATGAGAACACAGAATCACCATTATTTAGTCACTCTCACGCTGATGGCATTTGGAGTGTTTTGGACTGGTTAGGGTAATGGGTTCACAAGTGTTTATTATATCATTTTTCTTTTATAACATCTGTTATACCAAACAGGATATTTAAAAGGCAACATTCTCTAAGGATGGATGGCATTTACAGTGAAATAACATTATATTAAGCCCAGCTTTTATAACAGATTGGGTTTTGGTTTAGGTAAAACTGTGTCCCTGCCAAGGCTATTCACAGGTGAAAACACAATTATGCTGGTTTTGGAAATGCTGCTACGGCTTGGGCGGCCCCTTCAGCCAGGCCTTTACAGTCATTTCACCAGTAGGTGGCACCCCAGGACTGCTGGTTGTTAATTAATCCCAGCCATTGGGCTTGACTTCACTATTGCACCCCGCCCCCGGAAAGGCACATTTTCAGCAGAATTAAAGGAAAGGTTGGTCATATAATTACAAGGAAAAAAACAACCCTCTGTAAAGATAACTTCAGTTCATTTATTTAGCATTCGGTTGTTTCTTGACTGGGGTAACAATTGTGCATGCATTTATATGTGCATTATTTATTTATCACATTCCTGACATGAACTGAGCAGCCCCATGTCAGATTGTTTTATAGAACATGGTTTTTACCACTCTGTTCCACAGAGTGCCTTCCTCTGCATGAGAAATGGACTTTTGAACTTCTTCCTGGATCACCTTCTATGTTCAGTGTTGTCTGAGCCTGGACTGGCTTCCTGTCCTGTAATAAAAAGCCTATTTCCCGGAGATTTTTTGGAGTAAAACACCCAGGGGCATTTGGCCTGCAGCAGGAAGATGTCTTGGGTGATCTCTTATCACAGTTCCAGCCCTCAGTTACCCGCCTTCCTTTCTGTCCCTCCTCCCCCCACCACTGCCACTTGGTTTTCTTCCTGATCTTCCTTCTCTCACCTTAGTTCTTCATGAAGGACTTTCTCAGCAACAGATTTATCTGAACTCCTCTGCTACTCCCACTATTATTTTTGTCACAAATAAATGGCATGTCAACATTCACGTTTGTTTCTATCAATGTCACAATCACCATCAGCGATGACAACAACAAAAGGGGAGATTTCCCACCCTCCACAAAAAACACACACCTTTTTAGCTCCTAGGGGTTCAAACTTGTATTAAATTTCAAATTATCTTAACAAGGCTGAAAAGGCTTTGGTGAAATTTTTGTGGTAAAATATACATAAAATAAAATGTGTCATTTTTAACCATTAGGTACATTCACATTTGTGTTACAGAACACAAGAAGGTTTCTTATGTCCGCCGCCTTATGGAAAGATGTCTCTCAAAGCCAGAGATTGGTGAAAAGGAAAGGAAATGTTTATTTAATGCTATACAGAATTAAAGTAGCGACCTAGCATCTTCATTAAAATATCAAAGTCCTTTAGGATACCCACAGAGGCCCACAGTGCTTCCTATCTCCCTCTGCCCTAACTCAGGGTACCGTAACTTAGGAAGAGAAGCAAACATCCGGGATCCACACTCCTGACACCGTCAGATGTGTCGTCATCCAGGCAGGATCTCTAATTAATCCAAAGCCATGTGGCATCTTCTCATGGCCTACTGGCAAGAGTCCTTTCCACCTTCTTCCAGGCAAAATCTCTCTTATTTTCCAGGCTACGTAGCCAAAGGGAACACCCCAAAGCCACATGGTCCTTCTTCTGCCAAAGCTGTGGGGAAGGGGTCCCCACTCTGGCAAAACCTCATGGCTCTCCCTCTCCACCAAAGCTGTGAGAGGGTCTCCATTCTGGTGAAACGGCGTGGAGTCCCCTTTAATGGCTGCTGCATCTCTGTTTAAATCCCTGCGCCAAACCTCCTCTGTACCCCCATTTCCAACTCCTCCTACAATCGGCTACACTTGCCAGCATTCCCGTATTATTCCAAGTTTACTGGGCTGCCATCATGAGTCTGGGCAGGTGTGTCCCCATTTTCTGGAGCCAATCTTCTCCAAGCTCCCACGCAGGTGCTGTAACTTGGGGTTCCTCCCCCAGTCACATCTTGGAGGGAGTCCTTTCCATCCCCCTGGCTCAGAGCATGGCCACAGCTATTTAACACATCTAAGCCACCAGCCAAAGGCTATAGATATGTTAAATGACCATGCCATGGATTAGCAGCTCTGCATGTCCCTGCTCCATGTGTCCCTTCCCCCAACTCATACCTGTAGGGGAAGGGGTGAGGACATCTTATATGTCCCTCTAATATTTCCTGGACACCCTGAGTTCTGGGACCCATTCCAAATCCCTATCCCTGGGGCCCCCCCTCCTGGCTGCACCCTGCATCAATTGTTGTGCAACCATCCCCACTGTCTGTCCCCAGAACTGGTCCCTCTTCCCAAATGACACTCTGTCCCCATGAAACACTAATTCCCCATCCACCCTTCCCCCAGCCCTGGTGCCCATCATTCTACCTTCTGCTTCTATAAAGTAGCTTCTTTAGGTACCTCATAGAAGTGGAACATACAGTGTTTGTCTTTTTATCACTGGCTTGTGTCACCTAATGTAATGTGTTGAAGGTTTGCTTGGATGCATTCTTTATATTAGTGTTTATGGATAACACATGTATCCTAGAGCTGTTGCTAAAGGCTGAATAGGCATTGTTTCATTTAGCAAATTGTGGGGTAGGCCCTTGGAAGTTTAGACACACAGAGGAAGTACTAAGTGCAGGCCTGGTGTGGACCCCCCTGCCTGTCTTCTCTCAGCCACACTGGCGTCTGGGTTCCTTCCCGAAGTCCTTCATTTTGCTTTGGCTCAGTCCTCAGCCAAGGAAAGCCTTCTGGTAACAGCAAGATTATAGGATTTCCAACTTTCAATATGCCTCAAATCATGAATGTATACGTAGGAAAGTGAGTTGTCTGTCTGGTATCTTATTGAGAAAACAGTCCTGCAGGGGCTCATTCATGAAAAGTTAACAGCTATAGCTGAAGGGAACGGGCACACGAAATGTTTCAACTAAAAAATGAAATAAAAATTTAACTGTGCTTATTTAAGAATTTTCTGCATATGCTGCTAAAAGTCTTTTAAAAGAAAAATTATAATGAAGTCAACTATAACACATTCAGCAATCAGAACATAAGAACCATATATTGTATTGTTAAACACAAATTATGAGACTACATTTATATATAAGTTAACTTTTTAAAAAACTAGCTTTTGGATATATAATTCATATACCATACAGTTTACCTATTTCTCGTATGCAATTCAATAATCAGCTTTATGCTTGGATGAAAATTGCCTTACTTCTGACCACCTTACACTACATTGATTGATTTGATTGGTGAGAGTCAGACAGGAAAAGGTGAGCCCCAGGGAGCTTCTGAGGCATGGGCTGCTATATTAGCTCCACATTAGTAATTTGGGTTTTTTTGTCAGAGTTGTTTCTATATCCATGACTTTTGAATTCCTTAACCTTGGTGTCTTAAGTTTCATGTGTTGTAGGTTATTCGGGGTTCCATTATTATACAGGGTCCAGCACAAATAATGCCCCTTTTTACTAAAAAATCTCTTATTACAAGATCGTAAGAATGTAATTCTGTAGCATAACAATATCACACTCAAACACGCCATATGACATTTTAGTGAAATGTTCAAATTAAAACTATAAATTATTACACCTGTATTATTACCCTACCAACCACAGTGAGGCAGGTCTTACTTCTGCCAGACCCTGTATTACAGACAGAATGAAATAAAAAGAGGTTAGGGGAGGGTGTTGGGAGGGGGTGGAAAAGGTGAAGGGCTGAAGAAAACAGATAAACAAATAAGCAAAAACTCACAGACACAGACCACAGTATGGTGATCACCAGAGGGAGGTGGAGGTGGGGGTAAGTGGGAGAGGGTAGAGTTGGGGATAAATGCTGATGGAAGGAGACTTGATTTTAGGGGGTGAACACACATACAGATGATGTGTTACAGAATTGCACACTTGAAACCTACGTAATTTTATTAACTAATGTCACCCCAGTAAATTCAATTAACTTTTTAAAAAGAATAAAACAAAAGGAGGTTAGCTTTCCAGTCTGTGCCAGAAATGCAGTGAGGAAGCCCTTCCCACCAGGTGTATCAGCATTGCTAGGCGTGTGAGCCTGAGCGTGTTCCACCTGCAAATGCAGATGTCTATCTCCCTCTGCTCTCAGAAGAACTGAGAACCCTCCTGGGCTCCACGCCCCAAGGAGACCCCTGGTGTACAGAGATAAGAGGAAATGGTAAGGGGGTCAGGCAAATAGGTGGGGGACAAATGCAGTGGAGCCAGGACCCCCTTCTTCCTCAGTTTCTTCTCCATCTTTTCCCCATTCACCCAGAGCCTAGGAATCAGGCTCGGGAGCTGGGTGGACTGTAGTGGGGCTGTAGATGGACCACACCTTCCCTTTCCCCAGGACATACTCTGATATTGCAGGCACTGCACAGGTCAGCTCCAGAATGAACCAAGGCTGAGGGCAGTGACGGGGCAGGGGGGAAGGGGACAAAGTGGAGACCAGGCTGTTACCTGGGTCTGTGGCAGAACCTCAGGGGCGAGGGAAAGTCCACGTGACTCTGGTGGTGGAATGGGAAAAAGAGAAAATTCTGTGGTTAGTCCAATGGAGAGACTGTAATAGAAAATGTTATCTATGTAAAGGAGCCATTTTAATCACTTTAGTATATTCATTTATTTAACCTTTGCAGAAATCCCATGAAGCAAATGCTGTTATGATCTTCATTTTACAGACAAGGAAACTGGGGTATAGAAAAGTTCGCTAACTTGCCAGATGTCAGATGGTAGGTGGCAGAGCAGGTCGGAACCCTGAAGCAGCATGAACGCCGCAGGATCCTACGTGTTTTTACGTATAGGTAGGTTGTGACATGTAAGTGTTAATCTTATATAGTCTCCTTCATGTTGAAGACAAGATCAGTAATGGTGGTACTTCTGGCACCAGATTTTCTCCTTTGAAGAGCAAATTTCATCGGTTTCTTTTCAAGGGATGAGGTCCATCCTTCGGTCATAACCCTGGCCCAGGTAGTCAGGGTGAGACCTGGGCTGAGACACTTGGACAGAGTTAGGATAAAATCTGTAGCTGTGATAGATTGTCCCAGGCACTACTGTCTCTCACAGACCAAAGGGACAAAAGCGACTGCTTTCTTAATGTTAATGCAGTTGCTCTCTCTTTGAATTTGATTCAGATGGAAGCAAATGTGTAGCTAGTACGACTTCTGGAAATATGTTTGTGGTTTTGGTTCTAAAGGGAAATTTCAATATCTTTATTTTTAAATTCTGACCCCTCCTTTTCTTTGCTTTATCAGCCATAGTGTTTTGGGGGAGGGGTTATCTGTGAATAATATGAGGGCGACAATTAATCTATGTGGTCATTTCATCAACTAATTCAGCCCACAGATTATTGCCCCCCTGCCATGGGCACTGTTCCAGGTCCCCTGTTTAATGAGCATTTACTAAGCACCCATTGTGTGAAGCATTTGTGACACAGAGAAAGAGTAAAACATACTACCTGCCCTCCACAGCAGCAACAGTAGGTGGGCAGTGAAATTCCAAGTGGGTTGACTTGCGACCTGTCTTTGAAGTTCTCAGGGAAAACTTACCCTGGATATGTTGACATTAAAATGTTGTTGACATTAAAATGTTGTTGACACAAAACTGTATGTGGCTCGAATGCTGAGAGTGAAATATGGCCCCTGTGGCTTTGATGGTGGAAACAGTTTGATTGAAGATGTTTACCACACAGAGGTTGTCATTCCCTGGATTAGAATCCTAAGCCAGTGTTTGCTCATTACACAAGTCCTCAGGACCTGCTGTTCCGGAGGCATCTGAAACATGCCAACCTGGTGTTGCATAAAAACAACTGTGCGTTCAGCAAATACAACCCGGTGAGCAGAGTCGCTGCCACTCAGCAAGAGAGGGGCCGATGTCCCACTGCCTGCAAGCAATGGACATGGGGAAGGTCAACTCCATGGACTTTAGAGAATTTGTGGATGTGTTCGGGAATATCATTGAGAGATGTCCTCTGATAGCAGCTGCCGTGTGGTCCCAGAGCCCATTCTCTGACTGGGAAGATTTAGAGAGATACTTTTCTGCCTTTATTGATGGGCTGCCACAGTCAGGTAAGACTTCAGTATTATAATCTGAGATTCTCCACAAAGGGGTTTCAAATATCCTTATCAAAACATGTTTTGCTCCTTTAGTTAGTTATAATTGCTACATTTATTTAGCTATTTTCATTGTAAGGATCACTAAGTTGCCTCAAAATTAGTTAATGGAAGTCCAGCACTTGCAAGGTGCTAAGCCAAAAGTTAGGTAAAAGAATGTATATTGACTTGGGTAAAGTGGCTGTTAAACGTTAAAGCTGTGAGGTCATGAGGAAAGAGAATGGGGCCTCACGTGGCTCAGAGGCCAAAGGTCAGGCCAAAGGCCTACCTGTTTCAGCTGAGTGTGTTCACTTTGGGAGTGTCCCGTATTTGGGAGGAAAGACTGCTCCATATCAGAATATCTCAGGAGCCCAGGGGAAAGAGCACGTGGCTGACATTTTTACCAAAAAGGGCCAGTTTGGACTAGACTGCTGAGTAAAGTGAATACATTCAGATCAACTTCTCCCGGAGGGGAATGAAGAAGAAAAGACAAAAATTGGAATGAATTCCTCTGGAGAAAGGGAGAGAAGTTGTTGATTTTCTCTGGGGAGAGAGAGAAAAGGAGGCACTTCTGGGTGTGGGGTGGAGGTTTAGGCAAGCCCCAAGTGACTCAACCTCACAGGGATTTAGAGGCCAAAGAGATTGTCTAGATAACTCTTCAGAGACACCTGCTTGGAACTGAAGGGACAGGCAGGGGGTGGGGGGCAAGCGCTGCCTTCACAGAGGAGCCTTCCACAGAGAGCTGGGTGGGGAGGGAGAACTGACCCTCTCCTTGCTTCCACGGGGCTGGCAAACAGAGTCTTGCCTATCTGCCCAGGCCTTTGACATCTGGGATGGTTTCCCATTGTCAGATGGACATCTCACAAGTAAGAAGCTCATTTTAATTCATTTTAGGCACATCTAGGAAGAGTGGAGGAGCGTGTTACAAATGAAACTGAGAGAAATGTCGGGGCCATGTTGACACCCATTTCTCAGAGCCTCTCTAAAGCTGAGCTTTCCCTCCAGCACTGAGCTGAGGCACTAAGGGAGCTGACGGACCACAGAGCCCTCTGACCGATGACCCACCAGCACAGTCAGCCAGGCCCTGCAGAGCAAGCTGGAAAGAGCAAGAGGCCCTGGGAGCCCAGGTGCAAAATGTCTGGTGGGAAATGGATGAGGTCAAATGAGAATCTCCGAAGCCAGAGGGGAAATGATTTTTAAAGCGTATGAGTGTTTTATGAATGACATCTATGTTCTATCAGGAAGAGAACAAAAGGAGGAGGAAAATCCTATTATCTGTCTCAATGCCCAAAGCGGAGGTAGGACCAGCGAAGGAATGTATTGAGAAAGTTGTGACAGCATAAATAACTTCAGTCTGGTATGCACTGCTTTATCAGTTACTCAACATTTATTTAGAGTTTGCTCTGTTCCAGGAACTTAGATAATAAAATAAAAATTTCCCTATATCTGTCTTCTTTCCTATCAGCAGTCACTCCAACCAGTTGATCTAGAAGCTCTAGTTAAGGTTAGTTAAGTTCTATTTAGGGGACCTCTCTGCCGGTAGAGCCTGCTTCTCAGCCCAATGCTGGCATCCATACTTGTCTTAGGCAGGCAGCTGGGAGCAAAGCCTCCTGCTGCCTGGGTGGTGGCTCCATATCTAATCACCTCAATGATCCCAGATAGGTGACGTTAGCAAAGTAATAATAATAACAATAGTTAAAATATATTCAACCCTTACTATCAGTGTGTTTCAGGTACCTTCCCAAACACTTAGCATTTGTTTGTTTTTTTTTTCCACTTAGCATTTGTTAACTCATTTGAACCTCATACTAATTCTATAGAAAAGTGTTATCATTAGCATGCCCATTTTACAGCAGTGAAAACTGAAGCATGGAGACTTTAAGTAATGTGATCAAGGACAGGTGGCTAGAAAGGTGCGGAACTGGGACTCAACCCCTGATGGTCAACCCAGCAGCCTGTGAAGGATTTTTCCAGAGAATTGGAAGCAAAGTCTAGAAACAATTTCTAGGGGTTTTATTCATTTGTTTACTAATTTATTTAATTAACATAAATGCTTAATTTCACAGACCTATTTTGGTTGCTTGAGCAGTCAAATAAAATGGGATTTCCTGCATAGTCTAGACTTATCCTTTGAATAGCAAGGAACAAACTGGGGGTAATAGTTTTTGTATCTTAAAACTAAAAGCGACTTTGGGGAGATATGCAGGCTATGGTGATTTACCTCATCAAACATTTGTTTTGAATAATCTAAGAAAATACTCTACCATTAACAGAAAACTGAAGATCCTGTTTTTACAGTAAACCAAGGCTGATGATCCATTGATAATCCATTTAGATTATGCTATGATGACTATTAGCCAGTAGATGGCAGTCCAGGATTAATATTTAGTTCTAGCAATAACTGGCAAAGTACCCTTTGAAGCCAACCTCCTGATTTCCAAGAAAGGGGAATGGCAATAGCAAAGGAAAGAATGGTGAAACACACACATGGCCAATAATGAATTAGGTCAGCACTGGTTTGTGCTAACAATCAAAGAGCAAAAAACCTGTTATGATAAAGTTAATCATACATCTCTTTGCGGCATCTCACAGTTGCAATAATGGCATAATTCATTATTTAATACTCAATTCAAAGCAGGGTTGTTGAATTAATGAAGTTAGATACTAATAAATCCCTTGAATGCTGGCTATAAGGTAGAAGAGGCTATTAAAATGTGTTCTGTCAAAGAATATGTTAAATTCCTTTCCAAGAGTGATGCGTTGGTTAACAAATACTTCTTGAGTGCCCACTAACCCCAGGAATTGTCCCAGGCACTGGGGGTTGGAACAGTGACCAAGATAAGTCCTTGCCTTTGATGAGTTTACATTCCAGTGAAGAGAGACAGAATTAGTGTTAATAAATAATTTCAGGTTCTAGGAACTGTTAGAAGAAAATATGTACTATTATAGAAAAATACGTAAGAAAAGAGGTGTTCCTTAGAAAATGATGTTTGAGTTTAAAACCAAAGGATGAGAAGGAAGCAGTCAAAGATCTAGGAGAAGGCCACTCTAAGAAAAGGAACCTGAGACTTCTGGCATTTGGGGGCACAGAAAGATCAAGATGGTGGGAGAGTAGTGAGAAATGGAGAAATATGAGGAAAGAGAGGTCAGCTAACAGGGCTGCTATGGTAGTAAAAGTGAGAGGTCTTTGGGTCAAGGATTGAAGCAGGAGAGATATGGCTGGTTTCTCAAAATAGATTTTAGAGTTAGAGCCAACAGGTGTTTGAAATTTTTTGGGGGGGGGAAGGCAGGTCAAAACTAAGAGAAATGAAGGATAACTCCTAAGTTTTTAGTCTGAGTTTGTTAAGTCTGAGATGCCTGGTATTCACCTGGATGAAAATACAGCAGGTTCAGGTGGGCCGTAAAAAAGGCAATCAGTGAAAAGCTGAGGGCTAGAATAGATCCGAGTGTCATCAAAGACCTTATGGCCTCTCAAGCGATGGGACTAGATGAGAACACATAGGGCATCAGTGTAAATACAGAAGGGAGGAGATGTGGGTCCTTGGTACTTCAACAGTAGTAATCTGGCCGAGCAAGAATCATTGGTGAAAGGAGGCAAATGATGGTAATCTTTCAAGAGGGAAAGAAGGCCAACCCTGTGACATGCTCCCAAAGAGGTTGTGAGAGAAGAGGACAGAGCCCTGGTCATGGGCTTGGGCAAAATGTCCATCATCTGTGCCCTGGATGAATGCAGACTCGTTGATGGGTGCGGCTAAAACTTAGTAGAGTGAACCTGGAATGAGAAGTGAAGAATTGGAGATCCTGCGCAGACACTAGCTCCCTTGTGTTGCTATAAGAAGGAGCAGAGACTCAGGGAGAAGCTAGAAGACAAGAGGAACTCAAGGGAGGGATTCCATTTTGTTTATGGGATGAGTGATTCTATGGCATGTTTGTATATCAATGATGAGTTGAAGTTGATGTTTGAAATTGCAGTCTTTGAGATGAAAAGAAAGACCGGCTTCAAGAACACCAGTGGAGAGGTTGGTCTTCGCCAGAGGGACCAGATGATCTATTGTACCAGGAAGGAGCACACACTACTCGGCACAGATGTAGAGACACAAATGGACTGGAACAGGTTTTTAATCCGATTGCCTGCTCTTCAGTGGCCCCTATTGCCTGTCCTGTCTTCTCCTATTGGAACAGAGAGTATCAGCTCTATGCCAGGAATTCTTCCAATGCAAAGATACATGTCTCATGGCTGTAGCAAACAATACATATTCACATCTCTACACATGGCATGTCAGTGGCACAGGGAGTGAGTGGCAAAAGAACAAGCAGCATTGAAATAGCCCTCAGAACTGAGGGCCATTCAAATGTCTGGTTAGAAGTTTGGCATTCCAAGTGGGAGGATCTGCAGGACTGAAGGCAGGGAGGTGGGAAGTACCTGCCACTCTGGGGTTTAAGGCCAGGGCTGGAAGTGCTTCCAGGGTGCAGCGTTGGGAGGGGAACTGAAGCTTTGCTGCAGGCCAGGGGGACTGGATCAGGGCCATGCTGGACACTCAGGATTCAGTGGATCAGGGCCATCCAGTCACTCAGGATTCAGTGGTTTGGGGCAATAAAGACAGAGGACAGGACTCCTCATCAGGTTCTATTTCTTACAGCTGAGGTTTGTGTGCGTGCACGTTCTAATTTATTTTTTAGTCTCTTCTTCTCTGTGCTCTGCCCCTTTTCTCATCCTCCTTTCTCTCCTCCTGCAAACAGTGGAAAACACAGGCTCAGTCCTAGGCAAACATTAACCCCAGGCAGTGTTTTCAAGAGAGGAGACAAACCCAGGTGAATTAGAAGCAAGGTGCAAAGGCAAGAAGAAAAGAGGCAGGTGGGACCCATGTAGGACGGTGGGGCCACAAGGGGACAGGCCCTGCCCCCACACCGGGGTCTCCCACCAGTAACTACTGTCCTGAAGCTAGAGCTGGGCCTCTGAAGAGTTCAGAAATAGGGGGAAAGGAAGCCAAAAGACTAGGAGTATTGAGAGAGGAGTGGGGCTGCTCCCCCTCCACTCCTCCCCCTTCCCTAGAGGCTGCTTTGAAAATCTGAATATGCAAGGGTGGGGCGCAGGGTGGGTGCTGACAGGTGGGGACCTGCCAAGCCACCCAGGACTCCAAGTTTCCCCTGTCCCAGCCTAGTAGTCTGAGGGTCCCGCTGAGGGGGTGTGGAGCAGAAACGGGTTCAGTGGTCTTGTGGCACAGCCAGCTCTGACTCAGGGATATGGAGAGGGGGACCCCCAGGCACCAATTTTAACATCTACATTTTCTCACCACCTGGACAAGGGCTGGATGCAGGAAATGAGAAAGAACCATCTCCACTTTGCAGGGCCCAAGGGACAAGGCTCGTGAGAGGGATTCTAAAGCCATGGTGATACAGACACGGAATATTGGTGACAATCGGTTTCGTTTTAAACTGCCCTTAACCTTGTAGAGGCAGCGAGTGCCCCAAAAGATGCCCAGGATTTGGAGTCCAGAGTCCAGGTGCGGTCAGCCTCTGGCTAGGTGACCTCCACAGGGTCACCTAGCTTTTTCTGAGCCTCCACTGAATCCTTTCTTAAATGCAGGTGGTTCCCCACAGTTCTCCCCACTGCTCAGGACTCTGGTCCATGAGTTAGATGGAACGATCACAATCATCTTTTAATTGGGCAGAAATGATAAAATTTGAGTAAACGGATATTTGCATCACAATGAAGGGGGATTTTAAACGATCGCGTTTTCCAATAGAGCCCCCTACCTATTCCCAGTGCCAGAGTCAGATGCTTCAGGCCGTGCCTCAGTCATTTACAAGTTTACTATGAAAATAGTGGCCGTTGAACTCTGCCGGCATTGGCGCGGTGTTTTAGGTAGATGAGTTGACTCTAATCCTTGCAACTGCTCAGCAAATTCGGCGTCATTGCTCTCGCTGTGCAGATCACGGCTCCCTCTCACAGTATCTGAAACCTCCCCCAGCCCGGAGGTTTCCAATTCTTCCTAGAGAGCTAAGCGGAAAGAGTGGCCAGGGCCCAAGAAAAACCCTAACTGAATTAGTATTTAAACTCTTAGGCATCGCACCAGGGAGTCCCATTTTACTTCCAGGGGACTAGGAGAAAACGTTGTACTCCGCCGTCTATTTGGGATCTACTGAGGAAGAAGGGGAAGGAGCCTCAGACAGGGTGGGTGGTGAGTGGGTGCTGTTTTCTTAAAAGGAGGAAAGCCACTTTCATTCAAAGGGCTGCGGAATTCTGGCGGGAATTTTTTTTCTTCCAGTTAATCATCTGCAGGGCTCTTTGGAGGCCTGATTCCAGAAGGGCCACAAAACCCTGGGCATTGTGCCACGCCCCATGGATGTTACCCCCGTGGACCCTCCCCGTCCTTCTCCTTTGGAACAGAACGAACCCCATTCCTGGGCCTTTACAGGAAGTCCTCAGGCCTCCGTCCAGCCCTCTTCAACATCAAAGTCCCCCTGAGAGCAAAGGACTTTGAAAAGACACGAAATGTTCGGGCTTCTTATCGCGTCCCTGCTCCCTCCCGAGCAAGTCGTAAATTCCGAGTCTCAACAGCCTCACCCCCTCCGCTCTTCTTGCTCCAAGGTCTCAAAGGACAAATTTGTCACTTCCCGCCCCGCCCCTGGGTCCTTGCGGAGGCCGAAAGAAGTGGAGGCGGAGGGGCGCAAAGGCCCAGTCGTGTTTGGGGGGCGAGTGCAATGGAAGACCCTGTTTCTCCAGGACACTCCGTTTTGCCCCTCATCACCTGCTGGGGGCCTCGGTTCCCACCCGAGGCCTCTTCGGGGCGCGGCAGACGGTAGTCCCTTCCGCCCCGTCAGCGCTGCGGTAACGGGCTCCCGCCGGTGTGTCTGTGCTTCTCCACAGGCCAGGAGGGCGTCCTGCGATGCTACCCGGACCTGGCGGGCCGCGAACTGCATCGGGGCACGCTGACCGCGGAGTCGCAGCGGGAGCACAGCGTTGCAGGCCTGATGAGCCTGGGCGCCGACGAGGGGCTAAGGCTGGCTGAGCTCAACTCGCAGTACCGTGCGCGCTTCGGCTTCCCCTTCGTGCTCGCCGCGCGCCTCAGCGATCGGGAGACGGTGTTCAGCGAGCTGGAGCGGCGGCTGCACCAGCCGTCCGCGCTGGAGCTGCGCACAGCCTTGGGCGAGGTGAAGAAGATCTGCCGCCTGCGGCTCGCTGACCTCTTCGGTATCGACCCTGCCGCCCGACTGTAGCGGCCGCACGCGCCCGGGCCCAGGACGCTCGGAGACCGCGACCCTGCACTGTGCACCCTGGGCGGGAGGCAGGCACAGCCCCGGACCCGTGTCCATAAGCGCACACAAAGGAGGGGAGGATTGAGGCAATCATACGAATAATGAGCCCTTTTGTTCACCGCCCCATACCCGCATGCTTTGCCAAATATCTATGTAGTTTCGTGCTTTGCCCCATTTATCCAGCTCACTGCTTCACTTCTTCGCTTTGCGGACCGTTGACACCATCAGCTTTTGTGGTTTCCAAAGCGCTTATCAAGCTCTGGCTGCCTACCCTTTCCTGCTAAATTGGAGCTGCCGAGGAAAACGGATGGAAAATTAATCTTTTATTCCATTGGGGTTTGCCTGTTTGTTTGTTTGTTTTTTCTTTCCCCTCCTCTCACCTTATTTGCTGCACCGACATTTACATGTGAGCAGAGCAGCTTTCTCACTTTGGGGCAGGGAGAGGAGCCCGTGCCAGGAAAGCAAGCACGGGTCTCAGTCAGCAGTGCAGGCGCTGTGGAGGTCGCTGAGTGTGGGAAAGATGGGTAGGAGAGAGCACCGCGATGGGCCAGAGCTGGGAAGGTGCCTCTGGGACAGGTCTCCCCTGGAGGTGGGCTCTCAAAACTTCAGGCTGCCCAGGAAACCCATTAGTTATTTTTAAAATTAACAATAAAATTAATAATTTAATAATACTCATTGAGCAGTGCCGGATATTGTGGGATGAAGATGGGACGCCATAGCGAGGATACAGTGGGTAATGGAAGAAAAGCATTGCCCAAACAAACGTTTTGGGCCAGAGTAGGTCGGTTCAGTGGAGTGTATCATCCCTGGGTCTCCAGGGCCCCAGCCGACTGGGCAGCTCCCTGAACTGGTATCCAGAGTGTCCACTCATGCAGGAGGAGCCCATCTCTCTTTCGAGCGCTCACTCGCTCTCTCTCTCTCTCTCTCTCTCTCTCTGCCACACACACTGGAAGATCTAAGAGACTCCAACTACTACTTAGGTTTCTGTTGGCAGAGGAGAAGCTAGCCACGTGTATCTTCCCCATCACAACCGTAGTAGAAGTGAAGGCAGAGTTGGTCCTTTTACAGACAAGAACCTCCATTAGTGACCAGCCAGTTTGAATTAGCAGCAGCAGCAGCAACAAGAATACCTTCTTTTCCATACAAAGTGGTCTGGCTGGTGTGGCCACACCCTTGTTTGGGGCTGAATCCAACAGGAAGAAGCCACTCCGGGAACACCGGAGTTTTAATCAAGTAACTTCGCTCTCCCTTCCCATCTGACTGGTGTTGCCATTAGTGGTAAGAGTGAAGACATAAGCATGGGAACTAGGGAAGTGAGCTGTGGTCACTAGCATCTTTGTAGCTGGGGTCTGTGCCAGACGCCTTCTCTGGGATAGGAAGGTCAGGTGCAAACCACAAAGGGAACTCAATGTCTCGGAGTCTGTGCTGTAGGCCCCAGAGGCAACGGTGGAGTCCCTGGGCCTAGGGCTAGACTCCTGTCTCTCTCTGGCCAGGGTAACTTGGCAGTTTTCCTGACATACCACACACAAGAAACCTGCTGCTTGACCCAGGATACAAGTGCCACAGGCTGGCCCAGACGCTCAGAATCCTGCAGAGCTGCAAGGCACCCTTTCAAACCCTGGCTGAGTCCGGCTCTTAGACAGATGGGCCCCCAAATGCAGAGTCTGGGCTCCCTCTGTGAATGTGCTCACTCTAAGATAGGCAGGCCTTCCAGCGCTGTTTTTAGAAGGACTGTAGAAGTGATCCAGACCTTTCAGGAACGACCTGGTATCTCGATTTCACAGCTAGGTTTCAGCGGTTCAAAGCCTGTCGGGGAAATTGTTTATTTATGCAGGAGGGGGTACGCGTGGGGAAAGATGCTGGATCCGCCCCTTCAAAGGAGCTGGGGGTGTAGGGGAGGGGGAGCCGGCTCCCCAGTGCCTCTTTCGAAGAAGCCCGAGCCTTCGCAGCGGGAGGGCGGACGCAGACCTGGACTCCGGGCTGGGAAGCGCCTTGGCCAAAGCCTCTGGCGGCTCCTCCTTCTTCTCCGGAGGAGCAGAGGCAGAGGCGTCTCCTTGCGCTGGCAGGTCGCCTGGCAGTGCCGTTTTCTTCAGCCACGGTTTGGCTCAATCAGTGATGCGCCAGGGCCTCTGCCGGCCTTGGTCCGGCGGAGACGTGTTCTTGGTTCCGCGCTCCCGTGCGCAGGATGCGGGAGGCGAACCCGACAGCAAGGACCTCGGCGAGAACTTGGACCCCGGCCTGCGCGCCCACCAAGGCGGTTTGGGTGACCAGAGCGCACCCAGCGCATGTCGGGGGCACAGAAGTAGTTGGTGCAAGTGCCAGGGTAAATAATAATAATACTTTACTCACCAGTTCATTACAAAAGGGCGATGGCAACGCTGAGGCCGAGGAACTGAATTCAGGATCCGAAACCCTTCAGCCCCTACAAGCGCACGCCCTTCTGAGGAGGCGTTGCTTTGTTCATCTTCACGTCCCCTTAAAATGTTCAAGCCCACCCAGCCCAGGTGTCCCCTGAATGAATGGACCCGACGGCTCCTATTACGAATTCACGGGCCCTAAAGAGCTGACCTTACGCCTGTGTAACTGGACCCCCAAACGGGGGCTTCCTTCATCTCCCCGCGGAGAAGGCTTTTCAGTCTGTGTCCAAACGCTCCCCATGGGCACTGACGCGGGAAGAGGGGAAGCCGGGAAAGGGAAAGACAGCACAGTTTCTTTGCAAAACTGTTACTCATTTTACTTTGGACATATTTCCAGAGAACAGCCACATGATACCGGTTTTGATTAAAAAAATAAAGATCTCTTTTCGGAAAGTATTGACTGCGGGACGAAAGTAAATGGATACCTTCTTTGGCAACGGGAGAAAAATCTGGGATAGAAATCTGGTGGAAAAGTCACCATCGAATAAACTGATAAACCACAGTTAGCAGGTGCCCGTGAAAGGGGGAAATCAATAGGATGGGGAAAATCATTCGGACTGTCCCGAAGGCAGAATCGGGTTGTTCTGGCTCAGTTTGGGGTGGGGGTGGACAGGTGGGGTGCTGGTTGCTCTCCTGTTGGGGACACAGTGTTTCCAGGGCGGCACCAGCAGCCTTAGTAATAATGAACGCGGGCACAGAATTACAAAGAATGCACAGTAGCAGCGATTTTCAACCTTTTCCATCTCATGGCACGCATAAATTACTAAAATTCTGCAGCACACCAAAAAAATAGTGTATTTATTGCCAATCTGATGGCTATTGTTGTGCTGCCTGTTGTCTTTCTTTTTAATTTGACAAGGGAAAAGAGGTCAGTGTCCCTGACTAAATAGTCAGGTATCGCATGTTTTAAAAATTCTTGTGGCGCCCAGATGAAAAATTGCTGTACTATAGCAACTCACTTAATTTTAGTGACTGAAATAGTTAGCTATGTGGTCTTGGGAAAGTCACCTAACTTTTCTGGGTCTCAGATTTCTCCTTTGTAAAATGGAAGGGCTACACAGACACTAAGTCCCCTGTCTCCTCTCCGGGAAGAGTAGCTTTCCAATGGGACCAGTGACTAAAGGAGAGCTGAACCTTTACTTGAGCCCCTTCCTGCAGTTCCATAAAGCCTACTGTGTAGGGCTTCCTAGGAACATATTTTCATATGCTAAACAAAAGTCACTGGAAGCAGGAGGCACGCAAGTGAGCAAATGGTAACTGAAGGCTCCGTGATAGCTTCTAGCTGCTGCTGGCCCGACAGCCTTGTTCTCCTCACATCAAGGGTTTTCCTCTGTGGTGAGAACCCCAAGTCCCTCTCTCTTGGGAGCCAAACCAGATTTCTGTCCCCAAGTTCCAAGCCCTTTCCTGGGGCTCTTTATTTTCCCACCTCTCCTGGCTTTGAGAATATATATCTTGGATAGAAGAACAGGAAAAGAGGTATTGCTTGCCTTGATCGAGTGCTTGGTGGCTCCTGCATGACAAGAGTAAGGCAGCTGTTTTCCCCACTGTCCAGGACCCCAGTCCCTGAGGCCACCAATGACCTCCTACAAACTCAGGAACTTTTCTTTAGGTAGAGAGGATCAGACATTCAGTCTAAGTCCACTGGGCAGGGACAGGCCTGCTCCTGGGCAGATTTGGATGGCTGTGGTCCGTCTCTGCTTTTCAGGATGAACACATCGGGCTCCACGTGGCCTGATGGGGCTGAGCAGACGGTGGACTCGGGGGAGGCCCCGCAGAGAGGACACTCTGATCCATTTCCTTTTCAGCGAGGTTAGCTGAGTGGGCTGTTGCAGGGTAGGGTGGGGCCGTTGGGGTCAAATCAACCATTATCAAGCCTTCCTTTGTACATGTGTGGAGGTGCTGGTTGGATGCAATGGCTGAGGAACTCCCTAAACTCTGGTGAAGTTTGAGTCACTTTCCCAAAAGTAGTATATATTGCCAAGCAGAACAGTTTTATCAGACATTTTCTTCCTTCTCCCTCTCCCTTAATTATCCTGGGAACTCAAGTCAATGCAGGGTGAGGGTTTCCTGTGCAGGCATGGAGAGGGAGTCAGGAATGGTGCATTATTTGGATAATTTCCTTTCTCTTAAAAGGGATTTAGAAAGTAGACTTGCACGTGAAGGTGGATAGCGCTAGCCTGCCCTATCTAGGTTACAAGGGCCACAGACTCCATAGTTTCCAGGAACCTCAAATATGGGGGAAGGCAGGGTCCCCCAAGGTGGAGCAAACACTGGGGACCTTTGAGCAGGGAGGGAGCCCTGTCAATGATCTGTGGATTCAAGGAGTGTCAAATCTGCCTGGAGAAACAGCCCGCCCCTTCCAGAGCCTCCTGCTTCCCATCCCCCTCTGCACCCCTGCCCTTGCCACCAAGCTGGATTCTGGAAGCCCCAACCCTCTTTGAGGAATGTAGGATGACCTCTACGACATCAGCAACAAGGAGAAATCCCTTTGATGACTGAGTCATGGCTGCCCATGTAGTCTTCCTAACACTTTATTTACCTGGGTCCCTCTTCTCACCTTTTTTTGTCTTTAAAAGCCCATTCTATCCCTGGCTCCATGGGGCCACCATAGTTTCCTTCAGTCCCAGGCCAAGTCCAGCCCCAACCTCTCCAAATAAATTGGCTTCTTCCAGAGCGATTTGCTGAAGGTGTCTCTGGTGGGGCAGCCAGCTGGAGACCAGAGGTACTAGCTGGAAGGAGCCTTGAGCAGCAAGCTTGGGGTTGACCTTGCTGAGCTGGGTGCCTCTCAGCTCAGGCCAAAAGGCTCTGAGGAAGCTGTCAAGCACCTTAGAGAAAGCACTGCTTGGGGCACTAGTGCAGGTAGCACCTGCATTCCCTCAGGGCCACACACCTGCACCCAGAGGCTGGAGGAGCTGCCCTATCCACAGCAGGCCTTACAATAAGCACCTGACAAAGACCTGCCAGAGGCTAAACCATCAGGATTGGAAAGAAAACCTCCACCCTTCTCAGATTGCTCCACCATCCCATTGCTGTGGTGTACTTAGATGTGAGGGGACAATTTCACTCCATGGAGCTTGTCTAAGGACATCACTATTGGTTTCCTCCCCCCCCTCACCCAACAGCCTAGACCTGAGGCTCAAGGGTGGGGCTATGCTGCTGCCACAGGCCCCCTTTTCCAGGAAGGAAACTGATTGGTTTTCACAATTATTTCCTTTCTCCAGCCCTCCAACCCCAAGTGAACCTAAGGTTTCCCTGAAATCTGGCCAGTTCTGGGGCTAGGCATGACCCCTGTGGCCAGAGCAACCCTGGCCACCCCCCAAAACATTTGGGTGAGCAGTCCAGAGCCCTTTCTCTAGGCCAGAGCACAGAGACACAGCTGGAAAGGCGGGACAATTAACCAGTGGCTGGCAGCCGGGCCATAAAAACGCAGGAAGTGGCCACCGCAGGGTGGAGGGGACGGCTGTCCCCAATAAAGTGATTGTTACAAAGAATGCCCACATTCCAAAAGCACAGGCTGAAGACTGTGCCTCGGCTGGCTTCCAGAGCTAGAGGCCTGGGAGGGGGGTGTGGGGGACGGAAGGAGGGACTGTGTGTCCAGGAAGAGGAGGAAGATGTTTACTAGATCAAAAGTCTGCAGTGCCCATCATTTAACCTCTCACATTCCTTCCTGCCCCATCAGGACTGCAGACACCCCTTTCACACGCACCCCACATTCAATGATTTGGCTTTTGTAATGGCGCTCTCAATGTATTTTCTATTTTTTTCTGGAGTGGTCCGATGACACTCAGCTGTCTGGGCTATGCCCAGGGGTCCACGTGGATGACCTGCTTGGATCTCCTGCCTCTTGAGTGCTCAGCTTGCTGCCCCCCACCCACCCTCAATTTTAATCTTCCTCCTTAGGAAACACAAAGAATGGGAGGGACCAGCAAGCAGGAGATCCTGAGAAGCCCTAAACCTGCCTGGGCCTCCTGTCTCTGCACCATGCAGCTTGGTGGTATCATCCATAAAATGAAGAGCTTGACAACAACGGCTTTGTTATGGATCTAGGGAGAGGTGAGGATGGGGGAGATAAAAGACACTGGAAAGGGCTCCAGAGATGACACATGAAATGACAAATACCAGAGAGTGCTTGACAGTGAGAGCCAAGTGCAGATCTGGAGGAGAGTGGCCAGTGCCCCGCCGTTTCCAGAGCAGGCACATAGCCACCCAGTCAGCCTACACTGACTGCTGAACCAGCCCTGCGAATCCTCACGTGGCACTGCCATCTGGACTGGCAGAGAAGGGAGACGGTGACCTCGGCCGTCTCCCTGTGGTCACTAAGCTGAGAGCGCACTGCCGGAGCAGAATTTCCTGGGCCTGCCTGTGCTCCTGTAGGTGCAGATCCCCAGCCAGGCCCAGCAGCAGAGATCCCCACAGCCACCACTTCCAGTCCCTGGCTCCTTGGACACAGTGCTTCAAAAACCAAGGAGGATCCTTTCTCAACCCTTCCCCACTCAGAGCTTTTCAGAAGCAATCATTAATAATGGGCCAGGGTTCCCTTACCATCCTCTCCCAGAAGAAAAATAATTTTCTGCCAAGAATGTTTTACTTTGTAAAGGAAAGAGTGCTTTTAGGACTTAGGTACACATTAGCAGACGTTCTAGACTCCCCTTTCCTTGATTTTTAACCACTTATTTAAGTACGGTAAACTTAAAAGTGTGGCTCACTGAGTTTTCACAAACGCACGGCGTGACCCGTATCTGCACTCCAGCCACCTCGTGCTCCATTCCTGCCCTCCCCTAGCCTGATTTCTAATTCGGTTTGTAGTAAAGACTTTTGATCTGAAGTGCAATTACTTAAAAATTGCTTTAACTTAAATCCCAAGTATTAGATGAACTCGGAGAGGCAGCCTGTACCTAGGATCATAATTTATCTCGTGCGGAGGGCGAGTGATTGGTTTCCTCGGGGAAGAAAATGAAAATGATCAGCGATGACAGTTGTCTGGGGTGCGCAATCGTTCCCGCCAGGGACGCAGAGCGGGAAGGAGCCGGAGCCTGCCTTCCCTCTCCGCTCTTCACCTCCTGGGTTGTTGAGAAACCTCGTCATCAAAACAATGGCTTCCCTTTACTCTGGGAATAGAGGGAGCTTCTTGAGGAACCCCCCACCCCTCGTCTTTGCATAAATACAACTCCTTAGTCTTCAAGTCCAGATACCACCGAGACAGCTCTTCCCTCTCTTTTGGTAGTTTCTTGATTTCGTTCTTTGAAATTGGAGGTTAAAGTGCACCATGTTGGAAGGAGGAAGTTCTTAACAATAAAGGTTTGAATATTTAGCTGTGATCAAGTCTCTGCCATCTCGCGAGCCCCCTCCCCCGTTATCTTTTAAAATGCAAATCATGTTTCGGGGGGTTGTGCGCGGGGTGCCCGCTTCGCCTAGACGTCTCCAGCCATTGGTGTCTGTGTGACTACTAATAAAGTCCTGTAAACACTTGTTAATCACGTAAGGCTGCCGGCTCCGGGCTCCCGGCTCCGTTCGCCAGCCTGTGGCGTGTCTTCCCCGCCTCTGAAGCTTAGTGGGAAGGAGGTGGGAGGAAAAAAGGAAGAAAGGAAGGGAGGGAGGAGGGAGGAGGGAGGAGACAGGCCAGTGGGAGGGACTGCCTTAGACGCAGAATCGCCGCGAGTAGCCAGCGGAGCACCGCAGGCTGGGGCGCAGCCACCCGCGGCTCTTCGCGTCCCCGCGACCTTTCCCTTTTCGCCCCGCGGCAGTCCCCAGCGTCCGTCCCCAGGCAGCATGGTGAGCTTGGCTGTCGGGCCTTCGCCACCATGTACGTGAGCTACCTCTTGGACAAGGACGTGAGCATGTACCCCAGCTCCGTGCGCCACTCCGGCGGCCTCAACCTGGCCCCGCAGAACTTCGTCAGCCCCCCGCAGTACCCGGACTACGGCGGCTATCATGTGGCGGCCGCGGCTGCGGCCGCCGCGAACTTGGACAATGCTCAGTCCCCCGGGCCGTCCTGGCCAGCAGCTTACGGCGCCCCACTCCGGGAGGACTGGAACGGTTACGCGCCGGGTGGCTCCGCGGTCGCCGCCAATGCCGTGGCTCACGGGCTCAACGGGGGCTCGCCGGCAGCCGCCATGGGCTACAGCAGCCCCGCCGACTACCATCCTCACCACCACCCCCACCATCACCCGCACCACCCGCCAGCTGCACCTTCCTGCGCCTCAGGATTGCTGCAGACTCTCAATCCCGGCCCTCCCGGGCCCGCCGCCACCGCTGCTGCGGAGCAGCTGTCTCCCGGCGGCCAACGGCGGAACCTGTGCGAGTGGATGCGGAAGCCAGCGCAGCAGTCCCTCGGAAGCCAAGGTAAGCGGCGGCGCGCCCCGCGGGAGGGCACCCAGGGAGGCGCGGACCTGGAGCCCGCTGCCGGGCTGGTCGCGCGTCCCGTGCGCACCCGGGCGTCCGGGGCTGTTGGGGGCTCTGTGCCGGTAGGGTAGGTCAGGGAGACGACGTCAGGAAACTCGGGCCCTTGCGGCTTCTCTAGCTTCTAGGCTGGCGAGGGTCGGGGGTGAATGTTTTGACCTTACACCTCTGGCTCAGTTTAAGGCAGAGGCGAAGCTTGTCTGTACTGAGTGGATCGTGTCCTCCCCACTTGCTGCCTCCGCTCCCACGCTGTGCGCCGCTTCTAGCCACCGGGAAGAGGGAGCGCCGAACTCTACGGCCCGGGCGGTCTACCCTAAGTCTTCGAGGCCCCCTTCCTCATCTGACTACTCAGGAGGAAAGGTGGCCGGTGGGGGGGTGGGGGCAGGAGAGCGGTGCGTGGGCCCAGGTCTAGTCATTCGGGTCCACTCAAGGGACCGGAGCTACAGCAAGTCTGGAGATCCGGCAGAGACGCTGTGTCTGAAAGGGAGATGTTGGCTAAGGGAGCTAAGGTGAAGGGGGCGCGCCCCGGTCTTTGAACTTTTGATCTGCAACGATGTTATTTCAGTCTGGAGCTGGAGGTAAGAACCCTTGAGAAAGAGGAAACCTTGATGGGGGTTCAGCCGCTGCTTCAGACAAGGATCATTTGCTCTGGATCAAGGATCTAGGCGTGTGTGTGCGCGCGCGCGCAAGCGCTTGCGCACGCTTATGATCAAGACGCTTGCTCAAGAGACGTTCCTGCAAAGATCGTAGGTTTGCCAGATTGTGGGGCTCATTGGTTCCGGGTCTGCCCCTTCAAGTGTAGGGATTGGGTCAAGGTGGGAAGGAAAGGAGAATAGGTGTGTTGCGGAGAGTCCTTTTGGCGTCGCCTTTTCACTCCAGGAAGTCTTCCCTGCCCTCTGTACTTCCGCTTTTCTCTCTTCCCTCTTTTCTGCCCCAGCCCGGCTGCATGCAGGTTATGCCACTTCGAAGAGGTTTACAGCTAATTACAGACGTATAAATCAAAGCAGTCGTTGGGGGGCTGTCTTTGGGGATAGGGTTCTGCGTCACTGGGCGCATGCTGGTATCTTTCGGGTGGGAAGGCCACAGGGCCAGCCTCACAACCTCTACTTGGTCCCTTCCCCTAGAGGAGGCACCCTGGTCGGAATAGAGAGCGAGCCCAAAGAAGACTTTCTCTCCAGAGCCTGCCAGGGACGCAACTGGCAGGGACCCAACAGTTAAGGGAGACCTTTGGCGTGTCCCAGGAGAGCGCAGAGGTGTGGGAGAGGGAGGTGAACCGCGGGAGCCCGGGCCTTGAGGTCAGCAGATGAGAGGTCGCTGTGAAGTCCCGCGCCAAGGTGGCAAGGCCGCAGTCGGCGCCCGGCGCCCTTATGATGTTAATGTAGGGAGGCCGCGGCGCGCCGGCTGGACCCCGGCTTCTCTGCGGAGCTTCATCTGTCAAGGGGCGAGGGGGTGGTACTCGGCCCGGTCCGCTTTGATATACACCTTCCCAGCCCTGCCATTGTCTCTTTTAGGGCCCGGAAAGAGGGTGGTGACTTTCGCAGTCAATAATGAATTCTGGCAAGTCCCTCTCATCTCTCTCCTCTTCCACCCCCCTCTTTGGTTCCCAGGGGGTGAGGGGCGCCTGCAAGGCCCTTGGGCGCGGGTCGCGGCGCGCAAAAGGTCCTCCTGGTCACTGCGTTTCCCAGCCCCTCCGGGGTATTCAGCACCCGAGCAGCAGTGGCTCCCGAGCGCCCCAAGTCGCGTCACTACTGGGGCGTTGGGCTCGGAAGACTCCTGTGCGTCCCGCTCCCCAGCCCTGGAGGTGTGTTTTGTAGCTTCGACCTGACCAAGGTGCCAGGCCCACCTTTACTATCTGCCTGACTTCGTCTGATTTTGTTTTCTCATCTGTAAAAAGGGGCGACTACCACTGGCAGCCTCGAGTGGTAACCTGGGAGGCGGCAGCGCGTGGGAACGCGCCTACCTCTAGGAAGTCCCTCGCGACCTGTTAGTTCCCTTCGCTTTCTTCGCCGGCGCGGGGTCGGGGCCACAAGCGCCCATTCAAATGCGCCTGTCGGGCGGTGTTTATGTTAATGCGCCTGGCGGGGAGGGGGATGAAAGCCGGGGCCGCCATTTGCTCAGTAGTGGTAATTCAAACAGAATGTGGTTGTTATTAAGGCATTGAAAGGGCTTTTCTTTGATAAGATCGCCTTGTCGGGCATTGTTTGCGACCGTGTCCCCCTTTCAGAGGCTTGGGGGAGTTTCCTCTGATCCAGCCTGTATCTTCCCAGGGCGCTTTTGTTGTGCTTTGCAAAGGGTTTTACCTGAACAAAGTCGGCCTGCGGGGCATTAAACACCTCCGAGCAGCTCCGAGACCCTTTAGATCTTTCTGTGGGACTGGGCACTGGGCGGCTGGACCGCTCTGCTGCCAGAAGACAGGAGCCTGGCCAGGGCTTTGCCGGGGGTTGACTCAGGACAGATGCGGCGGAGACGCCAGTCTCGGGTCTGCTCCAGCTGAGGCGGCACCATTTGTCAAGACCTTTCAGTAGAACAATCAATCCGAGGTTTAATATGTTGACTCAATCCAGTGAATATGGATCTCTGGTCAGGATAGCTCTGCAGGGTTTGAAGCAAATAAATGGGGGATTTAAAAAAGTGGGGAATGCCAAACCAGGTATCTGCAGTGTCCCCAGCAGGCGGGGCTTTCTGCCCGCGCTGCCTGCCAGGCCGCAGCTCGGTTTCCGCAGAGGGGCCTAGGGTGCTGGGGGGCGATTCTGCGGACCTGAGGGAGCCTGTGAGTGCCTGCATCCCCCTTTGCACTTCTAATAAAGCAAACAGAAAGTAACCTCCGCCCCTCGGCCACTACTAATACATACCCACGTTTTTAGGTGGGCGTTCATTTCTGATGGGCCTGAAAGTCTGAATATTCCCCGGGCTCTGGACGCTTTCTCCTGTTCTCTTTTCCTGGCCCGCTCCAGTACTGTATTTGGTTCATCAAAGTGGAGGCTGGGTTTTGCTCTCTGTGCGTAGAAGTTTTAGTTTTTCTTAGTTTTTAAAAGCCACTTAACCCCAAGGTTAGTTTAGTGTCCCGGAGAGCCCCACACCCTCCCGGCGGGGCCCTCTTGGGGGGTGGGGTGTCTTGTCAAACTGGCAGGAACCAGCCAAACCCCGGCCCCCCAGGGCGGTGGAGGAAGAGAAATGGCCCTTGGGTTAGGGAGGTTTGTCATTACCCATGACTGATGGGCTGCCTTGTAGTTCTCAGCTCTGACTTCTCCTTCCTCCAGTGAAAACCAGGACGAAAGACAAATACCGGGTGGTGTACACGGACCACCAGCGGCTAGAGCTGGAGAAGGAGTTTCACTACAGTCGCTACATCACCATCCGGAGGAAAGCCGAGCTGGCCGCCACCCTGGGGCTCTCCGAGAGGCAGGTGGGAACTGCCCGTCTCCCTCCCCACCTGGTCACTGCCTGGGGCTGGGAGTCGCGTGGGCGAGTTAGAAGCCAGACTGCGGATTAAAGCAGCAGGATGGAGAGCATCTTCCTTCTGAATGCTTGAAAAGGAAAGAAAGAAAAGGCTTTTTCCACCTGTAGTTGTCTTATTTGATGATGTTGAATATTTATTTTTCTATTTTGAGGGGCCTGGGTGATGTAGGAAAAACAACACTGGTTTAATACAGAATTCTATTTGGGTGACTGTACCTGGAAAAAAAAATTAATAGACCCCAATCCCTGCCCATAAAAACTTTTACTAGATGGGTGAGGCTTGGCTCGTGAAATCTCTATATGGTATAGGGAAAAAGAAAAGAAAAAAAAAAAAAAAACAGGCCAAATTCACAGCCAGGAAGCCCACATTAAATCTCATTCTCCGCCCCAAGGTGAAGAATATTACTTTTTAGTTTAGTTTTGAGGGGCCAAAGGTAGTCATGTGAAGTCCATCCAGCCCTGGCTTCCTCTTGCTTGGTACAGAAAGGGCCTGTGGCTTCTGTTTTCCTTGGTTTTGAGACTCTGGACTTTTCTAGTAAATTTGTAGATAAAGGCTGCTTTGGAAAGAAACCTGGGGAACAAGATGAATGGGGGGAGGCTCTTTTCTCAGGGTGCTGAACTGGGCTTGGGAGGGACTGCAGAGGCGGGCTGCTTTGGAGATATCCCATGAAAGGCTGAGAGAGGGTTGGGGGGGGGGAGTCCTTGCTTAAGAGAGGTACTTCTTTAGTTGGCAAGAAAAATAGGGATGCTAGTGCTGATACCACTTCGCCCCCCTACCCACATCTTCTTTTTCACCATCCTCTGTTTTATCCACCTGTCCATTTCCAGGTTAAAATTTGGTTCCAGAACCGGAGAGCAAAGGAAAGGAAAATCAACAAGAAGAAATTGCAGCAGCAGCAGCAGCAGCAGCCTCCACCGCCTGCAGCCCAGCCTCCTCAGCCACAGCCAGGTCCTCTGAGAAGCGTCCCAGAGTCCCTGAGTCCTGTGTCTACCCTGCAAGGTTCTGTGCCAGGCTCTGTCCCTGGGGTTCTGGGGCCAACTGGAGGGGTGTTGAACTCTGCTGTCACCCAGTGACCCACAGTGGCCTGCAGCAGCCGAGCAATTCCAGACTGAGCAGTGAGGAGCATGGACTCTGCTTGAATCCTCAGGAGAGAGTCCTCCCCTCCCACCTACAAATGTACACAGTGCACCAATTTATCCAGCTCTCAGAGGAAAAATGGGGGCCAGGAGTAAAGACAAGTGGGGTTGGGGGCCTCATTGAGGAAGACATTGTCCCAGATTTTGACTTTTTTCGGTCTGCCAGGAAGGAGACAGGAAGTGACAACCACTGGGATTCCACGTAGTGCTGGCAGAAGCAGTGCTGGCTAAACAGACCAGGCTCTCAGCCCCCCTTCCCCAGCTCTGTACCTCCAAAATCTTCAGGATGCATCCCTGGTTGGAGCTGAGGGAGAGAGAAACTCAGGGGAATGCCAGTGCTTAGAGCCAAGATGGCAACTGCCTACTCACTGCCATCCAATGACCAGCTGGCCTCTCCAGCCTCAAGGGCAGGCAAGATTTGAACTGCAGAAGTTAGAGGCAGCTAAGATAGAAACCTGGATGGGCCAAAGACAGCAGAACCCCCAGGTCTTTGTCTTTCTTCTCTTCACTTCCCAGATCAGAAAAGGCTTGGCTGGCATAGATGCGGTGGATGGTGTGAGGGGGTGGTTTTGGACTCTAGGCCTGACAAAGGGGCCCAGGGCTGGACCTTGTTTAGCAAACCTGTCACCAGAGCTTCTCTGGGCTGAATGTATGTCAGTGCTATAAATGCCAGAGCCGACCTGGACTTCCTGTCATTTTCACAATCTTGGGGCTGATGAAGAAGGGGAGTTGTTGTTGCTGCTGTTTGAGTTGTTGGTCTGTGTAGCATCCAAGCCAGTCTTTAAAAAGCCTTCTGGATCCAAGGGGAGAGAAGTGATGTGGTGAAGGGAAGTGGGAGTGTTTGAACACAGTTGAATTTTTTTTTCTAAAAAGAAAAAAGATAAATGAGCTTTCCATATTTCAGATTCTGTATTTATTGTTTTCAGATTTTTTCCCTGGATTATTATTTTTTAAGAAAGGAAAAATCTTTTCTACTTGCCAAAGAGAATTAGCAAAATCAGGGCGGGGTGGGGAAGTTTATCTGGACAACCTCATTTTACCCCAGAGCGTCAGAAGCCAAAAAAAAAAAAAAAAAAAAGAGCAGGTGTGAGACCTTCCCTGCCCCCAAGCTTGATTCCAGCCTTGGATTGTGAAATGTGTGTGTGATTCCCCCGGGTGTGCCTTTGGGAAAAATGCACATCTAAATGGGCCGTTGCTCTTCAGCTGCAATGAGTTTTGGGGGCTGGCGGGGTGGGGGCGGGGGGCGTGTCACAGACCCATTCATAGCGTCTCATCGGATTCACACCAAGGCAATTGCAAACATTTCCTTCAACAATGGTTTCCTCCTTCCTAAGAATGCCCCACAAGCCAAGTAGTTAAACATGAGCATTGAGTACAATTATTTTATTTTCTGATTTCCCAGGGAATATTTCCACGAATATGGTCGGTCTCCTGTTAATGGCCAGGCATTGACGTGAGCCCTTTCTGGCCCCACCTCTTAGCCTGTCCCACGCAGTTTCCTTATCCCACCGCCCTTGTCCCATCTACCCCCATAAACAAGAATTCAAGAACCAGTATAAGAAGATCCTTTTAGTGATGGTTGCTTGTTATCCAGCTGATTCGCTGGAGACCTGGCTGTTGTCCTTGTGGTTCTTGAAGCCGCTGAGCTGGCCACTCTGGGCAGGACTTCGCCCCGAATTTCAGCATCCCACAA
This sequence comes from Anoura caudifer, assembly GCA_004027475.1. Classification (NCBI taxonomy): domain Eukaryota; kingdom Metazoa; phylum Chordata; class Mammalia; order Chiroptera; family Phyllostomidae; genus Anoura; species Anoura caudifer. The sequence continues at coordinate 47,399 of PVKU01000789.1, read as the reverse complement.
GTCTTTCGAGCACTACTCGGCGCCTTCACAGAAGGAGGTGCGCTGAGGGCTAGGGAGGATAGCAGAGCTTGGAGACATAACCGCCCCCTTCAGCATCTCCCTAATTCCGTGGCCTTCCCGGGCGACGCACTGCACTCCGGGGTTGGGAAAAGGGCTCTGGTGGCTGAGTCCCCGAGTGCGAGGGCCAGTGCCGGGGAGAAGCCGGGGTGGGTCTGTTGAGCAGGGGGTACCCCGGGTATCCAGGCGCCGCTAGGGGAGCCCGGAGCCCCGGCTGGCCGCGCCCTCACGCCCGCCTCCTCGCCGCCGCTGCAGCGGTTGCTACGCGTTGCTGTGAAACACCTGTCAATAAACCCTGTTTGGATACTGAAGCGAGAAGCCCAAGGGTTGTTTGCTTAGTGGTTAGAGGTTCAAAAGTCGGCCTTGTCCCGCCGCGAGCGATTACAAATTCTTCCTTCTCCCTGCCGGGCCTGGCTCCGAAGCCGGCGGTAGATCCGCTGCTCCGGGTGGGCGCTTCCGGGCAAGAAAGGGGCGCTCCGCGGCTCCGACGTGCGGGGACCCGGCTCCGCCGCCCGCCGCCCGCCAGTCTTTACAGCCACGGAAAGACGTGCTGGCCCGCGCCGGCAACGCGGGCCGCCACGCTCCGACGCCAGGACAGCTCCCCTGGAGCAAGCCCGGAACAGGCGCCCGTGGCGCGCGAGTGGGCAGAGCAGCGTGGGGAGACCAAGGGAGGTCCGGGCTGCGACTTGTATTTGGCTGGGTGACAGCCGGGTGCGGGCGCCCCTAGCGCTGGGCCCGCGTGGAGGACCCCGGAATCCCTCTCTCTCGGGCACCCTACTCCGGGCTCGGGCCGCCAGAGGGCGCACGCGCACCAGGAAGAGCTGGGCCAAAGTCTGAGCTCCTCGCCGCCTTCTGAGCAGATCCGTAAAGGGACCGGGTTCTGACCCCGCTGGAAGGTGCCAGCTCCAGCGCCTCTCCCACCCCAGCCACTGCCAAACTTGGGTCGGGCAAGAATTCCCCACTCTTGCCGCGGGCCTTTTGAAAACAAAGTTCAACTAAGACAGGCGCAGGAGATTGCTGGATCCGTTCAATGCTTAAGAAAAGCAAATTTGGCGGAGGGGAGATACCCATCACTCCAACGGGTCTTTTTGCACAAGATGTTTCCTTAAAAAATTACAGTGGTTTGAGTATACTAATATATGCAACGACTGAGAACTCAAGACAAACAAGGAGAGGGGGTAATACCAGCATTGTGGAACTCTTGTCAAAAAAAAAAAAAAAAGTATATATGGAGAGAAATCAGCCTGAGTCTTATTTTTTTTTCTGTGAACAATTCATGGCTTTACAATATTCATCCAATAAAGTTAACAAGATGCACTGCTGATGAAGGCAGTAAAAGTTTCAATGATTTTAACTTCTTTCTGGTAAGCCACCTATGCTACTCAAGAAACCAGTCTTAAATAGAAATCTAAATACATAAACAGCAATATTCTTGCTGTTATTCACAACTACTCAGGAAAAAGTAAAAGAATACTGAAATGAAGGAAAAATTAGCTGCAGAATCTTAAGAAGAGATGATATAGTTTTTAGGGGAATTGTTTTCATATGGTTTTAGAGACAGGCTGCTATTTACAAGTTTAATGACCTTGGGGAGATCACAAGCTCTGAGCCACCACTTCTGCATCTGTAATACGGAGACCAAATGAGGTAATGATGTAAGCATACACATATGATTAGATCTCGATAATGACAGCCGCTCCTTTTTATCACGAACCAATCATCTTCTCTGCAAAGCGCTTAAGGGTCCTTCCAAGGAAACTCAGAGCAAGGATAAGGTCTCCAATCACGATAGATTAACCCATTCCCAGAATTGTTTCTAATGCATTCATTGCTTACTTCAAAATAGCCTCAAGTCTGTTTTCTCTGGTTTCCAGGGTGTCAGAGTCTGCATGAAATCTCAAGTGACAAAGCACTAACATTCCAGATGTGAGAATGATTATTGATCTGCATAGCTTACTTGCCCTTTCATCTACCAGAAGATATGTCCCCACTTAGAGTTTTAATTAGGAGACAGATCAGTTGAAGATGTAGTTGGGAACCTCTTCATAATCTATTAGGGCATTTTTAAAAAGTTTCTTTATTTTGAAACAATTTCCATCCAAGCATCTCAAAATCAATTCCGTACTCTTTATTTTGCTATTTTAAGTATTTAAGTTAAAATTTAAATTATTGTCTTAAATCATTCTTAGACCATATAAACTTTCAATCCCCATAACTCTGACATTTCGTCATTTATCCCTTTGCCTTTTTTCTTTCTTCTCTACTCTTCTTATTTAATATGATGACTATGATTTAGGAAATTGAGTAGGTTTCATTGATAACTGGGATGAACTGAGTGATACTGGGCCAAAACAATCTCTAAAGGTACTTAGCTACAAATCAGAGATAATATATCATATATCACTATTTATTTCAAGGTTATGAAATTGGATCGAGGGGGAAAATAACCTCTTAAATTCCAACAAGGAAAGTAGAACCTGTCTATTATAGAGGTTATACCAACATTTACCTTGAAGAATCAGTTTAGAGAAGGTGAAGGCAATTGCCTAGAAACTTTTGGCTACTGTTTCTAGTACTGAAAAAAAAAAAAAACATTACATTTGTTTTAACAACAGTTTTTCCAAATTGGAATTTGTCATTAATCTCAGTGAATATAGATAATATCAACTAACTTGCCAGGCCCCAAAGTAAATTGACCAGTTTATTCTTCTTTCTGCAGGATCCTGGCAATTCTGTCCTAGAGATCTAATCCATAAACCAGAACACAACCAGTTTTGATTCATGAAAAAGAGTTCCCTGAGTTCAAATGATAAACAAACTGTTCCTTCACACACTCACATTTACTTAAAAATAATATTCAGGTCATGGGTTGGGTTTATATGTCCAGTATTTTATTGATATGAACCCAGGCATTCCTGCATTGTAATACTTGTGTTTTAATTTCTAGGAATGGAATTCTTTTCTAATCATTCACGTGTTATCTCAGAACTCCCAGGATTGACAATCTGCTATCACAACACTTGGTATCTGCAGTGTGACAATAATAGGTTTTATACAAGCAGTAGTTGATAAATTTCTCTCCAACCTCAGGCAAGCAAACAATGAGAAACAATGTGAGAGCTAAAGTACAAATATACAATGACCTGTTGGGTGGCACTTAAATAATTTTGACTTATTCTTGATTAGTAGAATGAGCAACAGAGATTAAGTACCTAAACCACAGATTAGAAGTTGTTAAAAATGACCTGGGCAGGCTCTGTCTTTTACTTACGAGAGACACAGTGTATTGTTCTTTAACTCTCTGCACCTAGTGTATTAAAAACAACCAAAACAAAACTCAACATAATTAGATTCTATTTGCAGTCTGTCCCCCATTTTCCTATGTGCATTGCCAGAAACAAACAGAGGAAAGACATAATTAACCAAGAATCGGACACCATCATCCAATAAACAGTATTACAGAAGAGCGCAGACACCCTAACTGGAGTGGCTCAGTGGGTTGGGTGCCACCCCTGAAAACCAAAGACTTCCTCTGTTTCAGTCAGGTCAGCAGGGTGCTACAGGCAACCGACTGATGTTTCCCCTCGTGCTACTTTATTGAAAATAATGTAAACTTCACGATCCAAATTCCTCTAATTGCTTTCATTTGTGCCTGTTCTAATTTTCACCATACCTATGAATTTCATATAACCACCTTTATACACTTAGACATCTGTTAGTGACACTGTTATACACATTGGACACTATTCAGATACAGTTCTTGGTCATGATCTTAAGTCCAAAGTAAGCCCTTTCTTAAGAAATAAAGCATTTATTTCTCATTTCTGGGTTAGAGTGGCCAGAGCTAAAAGGCCAAATGACCAAATGAAGTAAATCATGAGTGACCATGTCATCTGCTGCTGTTCAATAAGTAGAGTTTTTATTTTTAAAATATTTCATTTATTTATTTTTAGAGAGAGGGGAAGAGAGGGAGAAAGAGGGGGAGAAGAGCATCCATGTGTGGTTGTCTCTCACATGCCCCCAATCAAGGGTCTAGCAGCAACCCAGGCATATCCTCTGATTGGGAATTGAACCAGTGAGCTTTAGGATCTGCAGACCGGTGCTCAATCCACTGAGCTAGACCAACCAGGCCGGTAGGTTACACTTTTAGAATGGTCTTGATAGTACTGAGTAAGCTTTTGCAAATCTAAAGCCAGACAAAGCAGAGAAGCAGCAAGCTGTTTCCTTAGCAGAAACTTTTCATTTATTCCCACCTCCCACCTCTATCTCAGAGAAGGTGCTGTCTGGATTTGAATCTTTGAGTGTTTTAGGCAGAAAAAAAATGAAAGAAAATTGTGCTCATGTCCAAAGAGGCCAGCTGTCTAATACAGGCTTGGGAGAGGCATTGGGCCTGGCACCAAGACATCCGGGCCCCTGCCCTGGCGAGGTTGCTCAGTTGGTTAGAGCGTGGCCTGGATAGCCAAGGTGGTGAGGTTGCTGTTCCTCTCCCTCATGGCATATACAAGAATCAACTAATGAATACATAAATAAATGGAACAACAAATTGATGTTTCTCTCTATTTATAATCAATCAATAAAAATAAAAATAAAAGGCATCTGCGCGTGACCCAGACATTAGGGAATACAGAGCTCAGGTGACAGAGGCCTCCTTCTTCCCCTGTGGCCTACATGGACAATTCACAAGGCTTCAGGCTCCTGTGTTCTCTCCAAGGCCACCAGAATCCACCGCCGGCCCAAGCACCACCTGACCCCTCAGCTCTCAGCGGGCGTCGGGCTGCAGGACGCCGGGGTCGCGTCTTGGTTGCGGTCTGGGGGCGCGGCGTGGGTACCGCGAGGAGATCCGCGCCTACGGGCCAGAAGCCCTGGGGACTTCCCCCTCCCCACCCCCGCCCCGCGCGCGGGACGCTGCCTGCGACTGCAGAGGTCGCGACTCAGGATCCCAGGCACTTTCTTTTTCTTTGGAACAGTTGGATGTCAGCAGTTGCTTTTGCCATTAAAGTTAAGAGCCCGGTGTGGGTGGGGAAGGTGAGGAGAACCCGGGCCGCGGGTATCGGCAGGCCCAGGAGAGGAGCTCACGGCTGGGCTTCCACCCGGAGAAGTGGAGCGCCCCGGGTGGTGGCCGGGCGGGAGGGACTGGATCTGGCGCCCGGAGCTTCGGTGCTCTCAGCAGATCTCGGGTCCGTCTGGGTCCGCTCAAAGGTCCAGCCAGCAAGAGGTGTCCGGCAGGAGGCGCTGCTGCTCCGGCGAAGCGGGCGGAGCGGCCGCGGCTCCGCTGCAAATGGCTCTGTCCCTAGACCTCAGGGCAGACAGGAGGACCGGATCCAAGAGCCCGAAGGCTGAGCGGGGGCAGCCGGCCGCGGGCAGCCTCCCAGGGAGAACCCGCGGCCGCTTCTTCGGCCCCTGGCAGAGCGCAAGAACGGGGGTCGGTTGCAGGAAGCATCCCCTGAAACTGCGGGTGCAAACGAACTGCCTTCCACCTGTCCACCTTCCTCGGCTGCAGTGTCGCACTTACGTCCCCAGCCACTTCTTGCAGCCACCCAAAGGGGCGGCCCGCGACGAGGAGGGTCGGGGGAGAGGCCATCTTCCCTAGAGCAGGTCAGGCCCCGGGGTCCTGCCGCTTTCGCGTGCCTCTCGGCAGAGAGGTGCCAACGGGTCTACCCCTCAGCAGCCTCCAGATATTTTCCGGTTTAAATGATGAGGGGCAGTTCCAGGGCTGGTCCTCAGCCCGCGCCCACTTTGGGGTTTGTGGGGGAGGGGCGGAATACCTCTTCATCTCGGCTCACAGCTAAATAATTTACTACAGGTCTTCTCGGCCTGCCAGTTCCCTTCCCTTCACCACTGCCCTGACTTCCTGCTTCATGATACCACGGGACAGAAAGGCCAATGTTAATACAAGTTAATATTAATAGTGGTGGAGGCACCGTGCAGGTGCTTCTCCCACGCTTCATCTTCGGCTCTCGGCCCCTCCACTTCCAAGCCAGGACCCCTTCCTCTGGAGATGAAACTTGTACTTTGGGGTGCATTCCTGAAAAAAGGCCCCGTGGGCCCCGTCTTTGCAAATCTCCAGGTCACTAAGGGCGACAAGTGGCAAAGGTGGAGCGCACACACGGCAGCTGCCGCAAGGAAGCAGCGCCCGCCCACCGGCTCTGGCTGGAAAGTGCAGCGTGGAGATAAGCGGGCGGGAGGAGTCAGAGGGGTGACAGGAGAGGGACCCGCAGGAAGGGAACAGACAGAGCAAACTAAGGAGAGGCAGATGGAAGGGTTCAGGGAGCAAAATTTACCTGTAACAGTGTCAGGTGTTCAACAAACACTTAATAAAATAAGACCAATACCGTAAAAAGAATACCTAACTCTGTCAAGGGCATTTTTTTCTAAAGTGTGGGTAAAGGATTCCAACGTGCTGTCTTTCCCATAGCGGAGTTTGGTTGGGCTTAAACCTTTACTAATACAAGCTAATTGTTTTAAGAAATTACAATTCCTTCCAACGAAATTAAACCACGTAGAAAAGTGAAAAATGAGTTAATAATTTCTCCATTCTGTCAGGCCCAGCTGGGACTGGGTGTTAACTCCCTGCTCCATAACACTCTAAGAACTTTTTCTGCATACACAAATGTACATTACATACAATCTTGTTATTCTTTTTTCTGTCCATTAAACAAAAGCACAAAAAAATAAGTCATACTCTACTTTGTAACTTATTTTTATCACTTAATAATATGTCATGGGCAGCCCTGGCTGGTGTAGCTCAGTGGATTGAGCACGGGCCTGTGAACCAAAGGATCACAGTTCGATTCCCAGTCAGGGCATATGCCTGAGTTGCAGGCCAGTTCCCTGCAAGGGATGCAGGAGAGGCAACCATTCATTGATATTTCTCTCCCTGTTTCCTTCGTTTCCCCTCTAAAGCTGAATAAATAAAGTGTTAACAAATATATCATGGGTATGCCACATGTAAACCCAACTGATACTTTTTAATGACCACCATAGTTTATAAAATTTGGATATACCAAAATTTTTACTCATTTATGCAAAAAGTTTCTTTGAATGTATGTTATATTCAGGTGCTGGGAAAACAGTAATAAGATCACAGATAAGAATCCCTGTGTTTGGGGAGGTTACTTCTAGTGGGGAGAGGATATTTCTTTGCTTCCCTAATGATGAATATTCAAGTTGTCAGCGGTTTGTTATTATAAATGATACAAATATAAATATCCTATGATAAGATATGTAAATATCTTTTTACATATATTCTTTATATCCTTGCTTTTTGTTTTCAAAAAGTTATTTTAATTATGGTAAAATACATATAACAAATTTAGCATCTTAACAATTTTTTAAATATTTTATTTATTTTTAGGAAGAGGGGAAGGTAGGGAGAAAGAGAGGGAGAGAGACATTGATCTATTGCCTCTCCATTGGCCTGGACTGAGGACCTGGCCTGTGACCCAGGTGTGTGCCCTGACCAGGAACAGGAGTGGGGACCTTTGGGTTCCTTTGGGTTCACAGGCTGGTGCTCAGTGCACTGAGCCACACCAGCCAGGGAAACACCTGAACCGTTTTTAAGTGTACAGTTCAGGACTGTTAAGAATATTCACATTCTTGTGCAATCAATCTCCGGAACATTTTTCATCTTGCAAAATCGAAAATCTGTAACCATTAAACAACAATTCCCATTCTCCCTCCTCCCAACTACTGGCAACCACCATGTTACTTTCTGTCTCTATGAGTGTGTCTACTTTAGGTACCTCATCTAGATGAAATATATAGTATTTGTCTTTTGTCTGTCTAGCTTATTTCTTTTAGTATAATGCCCTTAAGTTTCATCCGTGTTGAGGCACATGTCAGAATTTCCTGCCTTTTTAAGGCTGAATACATGTCCCATTGTATGTATATACCACCTTTTGTTTATCTATTCATCCACTGAAGGACACTTGGGTTGCTTCCAGCTCTTGGCTGTAGTGAATAATGCTACTTTAAACATGGAGGTACAAATCTCTCTTCAGGACTCTGCTTTTATTTTTATTTATTAAAAAGATTTTATTTATTTTATATTTAGAGGAGAAGGGAAGGAGAGAGGGAGAGAAATATCAATGTGTGGTTGCCTCTTGTGCGTCCCCTGCTGGGAACTGGCCTGCAACCCAGGCATGTACCCTGACTGGGAATTGAACCGCGATCCTTTGGCTCACAGGCCTGCGTTCAATCCACTGAGCTACACCAGCCAGGGCAGGACTCTGCTTTTAATATGTTTGATTTTATAGATATATAAAATCTCTGGAAATAGATTTGTTGGATCATATGGTAATTCTGAGTTTAATGTTTTAAGGAACCACCAGATTATTTTCCATATTAGTTGCACTACTTTACATTCCTATCAATAGTGTGCAAGTGTTCCAATTTCTCCACACTCTTGTCAACACTTAGTATTCAACTAAAAAATATTTTATTTATTTTTAGAGAGGGGGGAGGGAGGGAGAAACAGAGGGAGAGAAACATTGATGTGTGTGAAATACATTGATTGGTTGCCTCTCACATGCCCCCAATTGGGGACCTGGCCCACAACACAGGCATGTGCTCTGACTGGGAATTGAACCAGTGACCTTTCCTTTCACAGGCTGGTGCTCAATCCACTGAGTCACACCAGCTGGGGCTCAGTGTTTTGTTTTGTTTTTATAGTAGCCATCTTGAAGGGTTGGAGGTGGTATCTCATTATGGTTTTGATTTGCATTTCCCTAATTATTGGTGGTGTTGAGTATCTTTTCATGTGTTTATTGATTGTTTGCATATCTTTCTTGGAAAAATGTCTATTCAAGTCCTTTGCCTGTTATTAATCAGATTGTCTTTTTTGTTGTTGTTGAATTGTAGGAGCTCTTTATATGTAACCCCTTATCAGAATATGATTTCCAATATTTTCTTGCATTCCGTTGGCTGCCTCTTGCTCACTCCCACCCTGGGACCCAGCCAGTATCCCAGGCATGTGCTCTGACCAGGAAGTGAACCGGTAACCCCTCGGTTTCCAGGAATGATACTCAGCCCACTGAGCCACAGCAGTCAGGGCATGTTTATTGCTTTTGAAGAGAGAGGAAGGAAGAAACATTGATGTGAGAGAGAAACATGGATTTGTTGCCTCCTGTAGATGCCCCAACTAGAGATCGATCCCAAAACCTAGGCATGTGCCCTGACCAGGAATCTGACTCAAAACCTTTTGATATACTGATGACATTCCAACCAACTGAGCCACCCAGCTGTGGCTCTTTGTATTTTTAAAGGATAGATTACTTATATTGGAAATGCTACATCAAAGAAAATGCTCACTTTTTACTTTAATAAATGTAGTCATTACTTTTCAAATAGGTTTAGTACTTCACAATACCATCACAGGTACCTATGAGTGAGTTCTTCTTTCTTCATAGCCACTTTGCACCGTAGGTTATCTTTTATTTATTTATTTATTTTATTTTTAAAATATGTTTTATTGATTATGCTATTATAGTTGTCCCATTTTCCCCTCTTTATTTCCCTCCACCTTGCGCATCCCCTCCCACCTGCATTTCCCCCTTTAGTTCATGTCCATGGGTCATATGTGTAAGTTCTTTGGCTTCTACATTTACTGTACTATTCTTAACCTCCCCCTGTCTATCTGCTACCTACCACTTCTTCTGCTTATTCTCTGTACCTTTCCCCCCTCTCTCCTCCTCCCAGTCCCCCGCTGATAATCCTCCATATGATCTCCATTTCTGTGGATCTGTTCCTGTTCTTGTTGTTTGCTTAGTTTGTTTTTGTTTTTGTTTTAGGTTTGGTTGTTAGTAACTATGAGTTTGTTGTCATTTTACTGTTGACATTTTTGATGGTCTTCTTTTTCTTAGATAAGTCCCTTTAACATTTCATACAATAAGGGCTTGGTGATAATGAACTCCTTTAACTTGACCTTATCTGAGAAGCACTTTATCTGCCCTTCCATTCTAAATGAAAGCTTTGCTGCATAGAGCAATCTTGGATGTAGGTCCTTGCCTTTCAGGACTTGGAATACTTCTTTTCAGCCCCTTCTTGCCTTCAAGGTCTCTTTTGAGAAATCAGCTGACAATCTGATGGGAACTCCTTTGAAGGTTACTATCTCCTTATCTCTTGCTGCTTCTAGGATTCTCTCTTTCATTTTAACCTTGGGTAATGTAATTATGATGTGCCTTGGTGTGTTCCTCCTTGAGTCCACCTTCTTTGGGACTCTCTGAGCTTCCCGGACTTCCTGGAAGTCTATTTCCTTTGCCAGATTAGGGAAGCTCTCCTTCTTTATTTGTTCAAATAAGTTTTCAATTTCTTGCTCTTCTTCTACTCCTTCTGGCACCCCTATGATTTGGATGTTGGGACGTTTAAAGATGTCCTGGAGGTTCCTAAGCCTCTCTTCATGTTTCTGAATTCTTGTTTCTTCATTCTGTTCTGGTTGAATGTTTCGTTCTTCCTTCTGGTCTACACCATTGGTTTGAGTCCTGGTTTCCTTCCTGTCACTGTTGGTTCCCTGTACATTTTTCTTTATTTCACTTAGCATAGACTTCATTTTTTTTAACCTAATTTGCAACCATATTCAACCAATTCTGTGAGCATCCTGATTACCAGTATTTTGAACTGTGCATCTGATAGGTTGACTATCTCTCTGTCACTTAGTTGTGTTTTTTCTGGAGCTTTGATCTGTTCTTTCATTTGGGCCACTTTTTTTGGTTTGGGCCCAACTGTTATGTAGTGAAGGGTGGAGCCTTAGGTGTTAAACCAAGACAGGGAAATCCACATCGCTGCATTGTGACACTGTATGTGGAGGAGGGGTCTGAGAGGAAACAATGCTGCTTGCTCTGCTCTCTGCTGGTTTTCAATCACTTCAGCCACTACCCCACAATCAAATTGGACTCTTCTGGTGCTGATTCCTGGCTGGGTGGGCTTGTGTACATTCTGGGATCCTGTGGGTTTCTCCAGTGAACTCTCCTGCGAGGTTGGGAATTTCTTCTGTTGCCGCCTCAACCCCCACAGGTGTTTTCAATCAGAGCTTTGAGGCGTTATTTTGCACACTGGAACTCTGGGTTGTGGGGTCTGTCTTGCTCCCCAGTTGTTCCTCCTGGTTTATCTGCATGAGAATGTGGGACCACCCCGTCTGCAATCTGCTACTTTGCTGGGTCCACCAGCCGGGCTGCCTTGCCTGCCCTGATCCTCCAGCCACTGCCTTTCCCGGAGTCCTCTCCATCCTGCTGCCAGTCTCTGCCCCTCCTGCTGGTCTGGCTGAATGTTTCTTCTTTAACTTCTTGGTTGTTGGACTTCCATAGAGTTCAATTTTCTGTCAGTTCTGAATGTTTATTGTTTTTAAATTTGTTGTTGTCCCTTTGATTGTGTGAGGAGGCACAGTGTGTCTATCTACACCTCTATCTTCACCAAAAGTCTGTAGGTTATCTTAATCTGATGGGCATAAAATGGTAACTAATTTAATTTTACATGCCATAATTATTGAGCAGGTGAGCACATTTTCATTTTTATTGGACATTTACATTTTCTGTGATTTGGTTCAATCTATTATTTCTAGATTTTCATTTAATCCTTGTAACAACCATCATCTCTCTCTATGAGATAGATTCTAATCCTGGCCTTTCTGACACCAAACACCATGCATGCTACTTCAGTCACTATTGAATCTAATCTCTGAAGTTGGCAGACTTTGTAAGTATATAGGAAAGTAACAATTGTTAATAAAACAATAGGTAGCTAACAAAAATGTCAGTTTCAAAATTTACAAGCAAAAAAAGAAAAAAGTATTTACTCCAAAAGTGAAAGATGATAGTTATCCTTAATATATAAATAATTTAATGCAAAATAATGAGAAAAATACTGGACCTCTAAAGAAATATTATGAAATGACACAAAACTTTAACAAAATCAGTAGTCAATGCCAGAGAGGGTATGATGAAACAAACACTTCCCAGACTATTGATAAGTTTGTAAATTCATATGTTTTTGGATGGCAATTGGACAATATATTTTACAGGTCTTAAAATACACTCATTGAGTTCAATAATTCCAACATCTAGAATTAATTGAATGAAATAATCAGAAGTAGGGAGTTGGAAATAAGTGTCTAACGTTAAGATTTTGGAAAACTAAATTATAGTATACCCATTCAGTAGAATATTATATAATCCTTAAAGATGCCCTTTTCAGAGTATTTGATAATCTGGGGGAACACTTACTCCTTTTGGTTCATACATCAAAAAGACAGGATACAAAAGAATCTATATAGTATGACCTTTGCAACTATGTAGTTGTGATAGGCTGAAAATGGCCCTCTAACAGATACCAATGTCCCAATCCCTAGGATTGAGTGCTAAACTGCGAACTGAAAGATCTCTAGTTCAATTCCTAGTCAGGGACATGCCTGGGTTGCAGGCCAGGTCCCCAGTGGGGGACATGTGAGAGGCAATTGATCAATGTATTTCTCACACATCTGTGTTTCTCTCCCTCTCTTTTTCCCTCCCTTCCCCTTTCTCTAAAAATAAATAAAATATTTTTTAAAAAGAGAAATAATCACTGCTGTGTATTAGGGGCAATTTTATTTTTCTCCTTTTCCTTAGACTCTTCTACATTTCTCAAATTTTCTATATTTTTTTTAGATGGAAAGACATTTTTTAAAGTCCTCACCTGAGGAGATTATATATGTGTGTGTGTGTACATATATATACACACACATATATGTGCACATAGACATATTAGAGAGAGAGAGAGAGAAATATCAATGTGAGAGAGAAACATCAATTGGTTGCCTTCCATATGTGCCTGGACAGGGGGTCCAACCTACAACCTTTTGGTGTGTGAGATGATGCTCCAACCAACTGAGCCACATGGGCCAGGGGTATTATGACAAAGTTTAAGGGCATTCAAAGGACAAATAGTCTAAGAAATTGCCATATACACATCACCCAACTACAATAATGATTGACTCATAGCCAATCTTGCTTCATTTACATCTTCCCAATATTCTAAATAAAACACCCAATATCATACCAATTTACTCTAAATATTTTAGAGTATATCATTAAAAGATATGGACACTTTTACCATTATCATACCTTAAAAACAGCACTTTGGCACAGCAAAGGAAACCATCAACAAAATGAATACACAATCTATTGAACAGGAGAAAATATTTGCAAATCATATATCTGGTAAGAGGTTAATATCCAAAATAAATAACACTGAAGAAACAATATAATTAAAAAAATAGGCAGAGGATCCAAATAGACATTTTTCCAGAGAGGACATAAAGATCATCAACAGACATATGAAAAGGTGCTCAACATCACTAAGCACAGGAAAATGCAAATTAAGACCACAATGAGATATCATCTCGCACCTGTCAGAATAGTTGTTATCTAAGAGACAAGAAATAAAGTGTTGGTTGTACAAATAAACATTGATGTTTGAACAATTAAAAAAAGTGTTGGTGAGGTCCTAGAGGAAAGGGAACATTTTCCTCTTTGTGGGAATGTAAATTGGTGCAGCCACTATGCAAAACAATATTGAGTTTCCTCAAAACAATTAAAAACAAAACTACCATATTACTCAGCCATCCCACTTCTGGATGTATACTCAAAGAAAATGAAAACATTAATTTGAAAAGATATACATACCTCTGTGCTCATTGCAGCATTACAATACAAAATTATTTACAATAGCCAAGATATGGAAACAACCTAAGTGTACATTGATGAATGAATAGGTAAAGAAGATATGATATATGTATGTGTGTATGTATGTATGTATGTGTGTGTGTGTATATATACACACACACACACACAAATATTATTCAGCCATAAAAAGCAAATGTTGCCATTTGCAAGGACATGGATGTCCTTTTCTTGAGTTGGGGTGGGGGTGGACAAAATGGGTGATGGGGTCAAAAGGCACAAATTTCCAATGATAAAATAAGTCATGGGGTTGTAATATACAACATGGTGAATATGACTTATACTATATTGCATTTTTGAGTCACTTGGAGAGCAGATCTTGAAGCTCTCATTACAAGAAACAGTTTTTTGTAACTGTGTATGGTGAAGGATTTTTACTGGACTTATGGTGACCATTCAATATCAAATGATCATGTTGTACACCTGTAAATAATACAATGTATGTCAATTATACCTCAATAAAAATAACAATTATTCCTTCATATCATTAAATATCTAGTTTGTGTTCAAAGTTACAACTGTCTCATGAATCTTGTGTTTTTATTTTATAGTTTTGTTTGTTTATACTAGAATACAAAAAAGGTTTACAAATTATAATTGGTTAATACATCTCCTAAGCCTTTATTAATCAATAGTAAATATTAACCCTCAATCTCTTTGTTTATTTTTAATCTTACAATATATTTGTTCAAGAAAATAGGTTTATTTGTCCCATGGGGTAGTCTACATCCTGGTTTGCTGATTATATCATCATGGCACATATATGTACATATATGCATACACAACGTATCCTCTTTCTGAGATAAATGAGTATACTATGCATGTAAAAAGTTATTTTGAAAACATGATTGTAACTCTTAGTCAGAATTGCAGTCTCCAAAAATTTAGCCAAGAACTATATTAAAAAGGATCAGTAGGAAAAAGTGGTAGATAAAATGAAAAGCATAGTCCTGGCTGGTGTGGTTCAGTGGATTGAGCACCAGCCTGCAAACCGAAAGGTCACCAGTTCAATTCCCAGTCAGGGCACATGCCTGGGTTGTGGGCCAGATCCTCAGTCAGGGGTGTGTGAGAGGCAGCTGATCAAGGTATCTCTCACATATTGATGTTTCTCTCTTTCTCCTTCCCTTCCCTTCTCTCTAAAAGTAAATAAATAACATGTTAAAAATAAATGTAAAGAAATCCATGGATATTGACATCAGGGAGGGAAAAGAAAGCCATCATGTTGAAAAAAATTATAAACTAATAATGAAAACAGTGAGAAGCATAAACAACAGAATGGGAAGAATAGAGATGTTAGTTATATTAAATTCATTTGTGTGTTCATTCCTTTAATGAGTTGTTCCCTATTTACTGAGCACCCACCAAGCAAAAGATTCTATATTGCATACTATAATGTTGATAAAAATACTATAATGGAAAAAAAGAAATATTTGGAAAAGAAGTATGAAAATTATTTATATGGTTCCCTGGACATTTGTTTGGCTTAGCATGTATCAGAAGTGGAGGCCAGGATGGAGTGGAAGAAGTGCAGGACAGTGGGCTTTCGTGGATGGTGGTCCCGGGGTTTACAAGTGGACCTTTGTCAGAGTTGATGTGACAGCTGTGAAGTCCATGACTTGTGGACCCTCTGGGAAGTCTCCAGTTTCAGATCTTGAAAACAGGTATTTACAATAAACAACGTCAAGAAATTTTTGCAAACTTCTATTAACTTATTTTTAAAATATATTTTTCTTCCAACTGTGACACAGTCATTGTGAAAAATATAAATCATCAGAAATAGAAATTATTAAAAGTGAAAGCTTTCCCAACCCCTATTGTGTTCTAAAGTTTCAAAATTCATAGTATTCTGTTTTTTAACTTGTAAGCATTTATAAAGCTCTGTACTTCTCTGACAAAAGAGAAATTTTTTCCTTTGGATCTTAGTTAATTATAGCTTTTAATGAAAAAATAATTTGCCTAGGGTCACACAACTACCAAGGACGATGAAGGGTTCAAACCCACAGTCAGTCCAGCTTCTAGAGCACCTGCAGTCAGGGCTTCCTAGGGCAGTGCCAACTGAAAGAATTATAGCCTGAGCACATATGTAATTTGAGGTTAATGCATTTCATTGCACTTAATAGATCCAAATTATTATTATTTAAATACATAAACAATATGAAAATTATCAATGAGGTATTGAATATTATTGTTCATTCTTTTTTAAAATATTTATTGGAGAGAGAAAGATTTGTTGTTCTACCCATTTATGCATTCGTTGGGTGCTCCCTGTATGTGCCCTGACCAGGGATTAAACCGGCAATCTTGGTGTATCAGGATGATGCTCTAACCAACTGAGCTACCTGCCAGGGCCTCATGCTGAGTCTTCTCAACTTGACATGTATTTTGCACTTTCAGAGCATCTCATTTTGGAATCACCACATTTTCAGTGCTCAGAAGCCATGTGTGGCTAGTGTGGGTATTCTACTGGACGACACAGTGCTAGGGAGTTTGATTTGTTCATTTAACAGATGCTTAGTGCAGGACTACCAAGTACCAAGCACCATGCTGGGTACTGGGGAATCAGTGATAAGTGAGATATAGAGTTTACGTTCTAGGGGAGGAGGCAGAGGAAAAACAATAACATACTACATACAAGATAATGGTTAAGATTGTGACCATGATTATGGAAAAAAAAAGGTAACAGATACATAGAGAATTACATTAGATAAGGTAGCTAGGAAAGGTACTTTTGCAGAGGTGACATTGGAATGGAGACCCAGGTAACAAAAGTAATAATGATGACAATGTCAGGTTGATTACTCTGGAGCTTATTATACTCTAGGTGCTGCTTTCTGTACATTAACTCATTTTATCTTCACCAAAACCTAATAGGCTGTGTCTATTATCATCCCCATTTTCCAGATGAGGAGACTGAAGTGTAAGACATTCAGTAAATTGCCCAAGTGTACACAGTAACTGTGAAGGAGCTGCTTCAGCAGACCTGAGGAAGAAGGGCTGTCCATGCAGGTGAATTAGAGTGTCCAAGTCTCAGGGGACAGTGGCAGGTTAAATAATGGCCCCAATCATCTCTAGGTCCTAATCCCTGGAACCTGGAGATGTTGCCTTATAGGGCAAAAGGGGCTTTACAGATGTGATTAGATTAGGAATCTTCAGATGGGGACATTATCCTAGATTACCAAATGGGCGCAGGGTCCTTACAGGAGACAGGCAGAGGGGAATCTGATCTCTGAAGGTGTGATGACTATGCAGGAGGCAGGAGTCGTAGGAGAAAGGGCTTGAGCCAAGGAATGCAGGCAGCCTCCAGAAGCTGGAAAGGCAAGGGAACCAATTCACCCTTGAAGTCTCCATAAGGGATGTAGCCCTGCTGACCCCTTGATTGCAGCCCTGCATGACCACCAAAACTACAAGAGAACAAATCCATGTTGTTTTAAAACACTAAGTGTGTGGTAATTTGATGGCAGCAATCTGGCAAAGGCAGGAGCTGCATGTGACCTTTGTCTGCGTTCCTTCTCACCTCCAGGTCTTCGCCTTTCTGTTTTCTTGGCACCCACTCCCTTCGTAGGCCCCTCTCCTCAGCTTGCCTGCTTCAGACTCTGCTACGATTTTCCAGAATCCCCTCGGCTTGTTTTCTCTTTCCTATACATTCTTGAGCACTTTGTATAAATCAGTGTGCATCACTTATGCTCCCATGCTACAATGTACCCTGCCACTTGTCTGAGTTTTGCTTTTGATTATGAACCTCCTCAGGGTAGGGAACCTATGTTTTGCCTCTTTCTAACCCCAGTAATCAGCAAAGGTCTGGTAAATAGTAACTAGTTCCATTCACGTTTATGGAATAAAAACAAACAAACGCAATGAGGAATCACACTATATGAAGTTCCCAAGACAAAAGCAACCTGCTTAGTAGTCCCTCAAGTTCTCTGACCATGTTCTGATGGCCACAAAAGGGTGGAGCAGTGTGTCAGGAAGACTTCCCATTCCCTTCCCATTCTGACCTTGAACTATGTCGTCTGATGGCATCCTAAATCAGACAGCTTCCCCAAGTACTCTGCACTGTGACCCCACACCATTATTTCTGGTTGCTGGGGTTCCACAGTTCCACCAATGATTAAGGACATGAAGAAGGTTTTACAAGGTTCTAAGAGCACACTGAATTGTAACTTCACACACTTGCTGCACTTTCTGTAGGAAAAGTGATAACAATTCAATCAATGTTCTTTTAAAACATTCCCATTTCTCTCAACATAAAATTCAAATAAAAATTGTAGAAACCATCTGTAATTCCTCAATCCAGAGTTAATCATTGATAACATTTTAGAAAGTTTATTGTTAATTTTGAAGTTAGTACACTCCCATTGTCAAAAATATAAACAATTCAGAAGAACATAAAGTAAAGACATAGACAAATGTCCAATTTCACTCCTCAGAGTTGATTATCATTAATGTTTGGTTATAGTTTTGTCTAGTCTTAAAAAAACTACTTTAACCATTTTATTATTTTTGTTTTATTTTTTAAAATATATTTTATTGATTATGCTATTACAGTTGTCCCATTTTCCCCCCTTCATTTCCCTCCACTATGCACACCCTCTCCTACCCACATCCCTCCTTTAGTTCATGTCCATGTGTCATAAGTTCTTTAGCTTCTACATTTCCCACATTATTCTTGCCCTCCCCCATCTATTTTCTACCCACCGTCAATGCTACTTATTCTCTGTACCTTTTCTCCCTCTCTCCCCCTCCACCCCCCTGTTGATAACCCTCCACATGATCTCCATTTCTGTGGTTCTGTTCCTGTTCTAGTTTGCTTTCTTTTTGTTTTAGATATGATTGTTAATAATTGTAAGTTTGCTGTCATTTTACTATACATGTTTTTTATCTTCTTTTTCTTAGATAAGTCCCTTTAACATTTCATACAATAAGGGCTTGGTGATGATGAACTCCTTTAACTTGACCTTATCTGAGAAGCACTTTATCTGCCCTTCCATTCTAAATGAAAGCTTTGCTGCATAGAGCAATCTTGGATGTAGGTCCTTGCCTTTCATGACTTGGAATACTTCTTTGCAGCCCCTTCTTGCCTTCAAGGTCTCTTTTGAGAAACCAGCTGACAATCTGATGGGAACTCCTTTGTAGGTTACTATCTCCTTATGTCTTGCTGCTTCTAGGATTCTCTCTTTCATTTTAATCTTGGGTAATGTAATTATGATATGCCTTGGTGTGTTCCTCCTTGAGTCCACCTTCTTTGGGACTCTCTGAGCTTCCTGGACTTCCTAGAAGTCTATTTCTTTTGCCAGATTGGGGGAGTTCTCCTTTATTATTTGTTCAAATATTTTTTCCACTTGTTGCTCTTCCTCTTCCCCTTCTGGTACCCCTATAATTTGGATGTTGGGATGTTTAAAGATGTCCTGGAAGTTCCTAAGCCTCTCCTCATTTTTTGAATTCTTATTTCTTCATTCTTTTCTTTTTGGTTGTTTCTTTCTTCTTTCTGGTCCACTCCATTGATTTGAGTCCCAGTTTTCTTCCCATCATTATTGGTTCCCTGTACATTTTCCTTCACTTCATTTAGCATAGCCTTCATGTTTTCATCTAATTTGCAACCGAATTCAACCAATTCTGTGAGCATCCCAATCACCAGTGCTTTGAACTGTGCATCTGATAGGTTGGCTACCTCTTCGTCTCTTAGTTGTATTTGCTCTGGAGCTTTGATCTGTTTTTTCATTTGGGCCTTTTTTTTTTTTTTTTTTTTTTTTTTTTTTTTTTTTTTTTTTTTTTTTTTTTTTTTTTTTTTTTTTTTTTTTTTTTTTTTTTTTTTTTTTTTTTTTTTTTTTTTTTTTTTTTTTTTTTTTTTTTTTTTTTTTTTTTTTTTTT
>PVKU01000789.1:0-27665 GCA_004027475.1 Anoura caudifer | reverse complement strand
GATTTCAGTCCCTTCCACCACTTCCCCCAAGCAAACTGGGCCTTTCTGGTGCTGATTCCTGTGTGGGTGGGCTTGTGTACATTCTAGGACCATGTGGGTCTCTCCAACAAACTCTCCTGTGAGGCTGGGAGTCTTTCTCAGCACCTCAACCCCCACAGGTGTTTTCTATCAGTGTTTTGAGGCTTTATTTCCCTGTGCTGGGACCCTGGGTTGTGCGGTCTGTCTCGCTGCCCAGTTTCACCTGGTTTGTCTGTGCATGAAAGTGGGACCGCCTAGTCAGCCAGCCACCTTGAGCACAGTGCCCTGCTTCACAATCGCCACCTTGCTGGGTCTGCCTGTTGCTACCCCGTGCCCAGGGTCTTCCACCTGCCGCCTGTGCTCCTGGGGTTTGTCAGCTTCTCCCTTGTGTGCCACAGCTGTTTTTGCTGCAACCTCTCTCCGCCTGGCTGCCTACCTCTGCCCCTCCTACTGGTCTGGATGAATGTGTCTATTTTAACTCCTTGGTTGTCAGACTCCCATACAGTCAATTTTCTGTCAGTTCTGGTTGTTATTTTGTTTCTAAATTGTTGTTCTTATTCTGTCCTTATTTGTTGTCCTTGTTGTTGAATAAGGAGGCACAGTGTGTCTACCTATGCCTCCAACTTGGCTGGAAGTCTCCTAAAGAAACTACTTTAAAACAACTCATAAAAGCACACATCTCAACAAAAGTAATGGAAACATAACAAATTCCACAAAATAATCCCAAATTCACCTACTAAATTAATTTCTTTTTAAAAATCCCAGTCGTGTTCCTATGAGCAGCTGGATGAATCGGGTCAGGGATGCACTTGCTCATGAGCCCTGTGGGCACAGCACCCTCCTGTATATTCATCAGACAGTGGGCAGGGATAGTGGGGTGGATGAGAGCTCTCCCGATACTTTATCAGCATTGTATGGTTACCCATACAATACCTGCATTTTATAAATGGTGAAAATAATGAAGGTAAAAAGATCTTAACATGTCTAATAGCGAATGGCTGCACTAAGTAAAGAAACCTGGAGTCTTGAATTTCTATTTTTGGTTTCTGTTCCACTTCTCATCAGTGAGGAATTGACAGTTATGTGGTGCTGTAAGTGATAGCTTGGATAAATAAATAATGTGTGAGTGATTTTATTTAATCTCCAAGGTTAAACAAAGTTCAAGATGAAGCCATAGAATTTACCTGTCGATATAGCTTTTGTTGTGACTGTTTTAAAAAATATAGACTTTGTGGCTGATTTATTTTCTTTAAATATACACTATGCATACTTTCCAGAATCAGCTACAGGCCTGACCTTGAAAAAGCAGCCTCCTTACCTCTAGAGAAATTGGTTACCTTTGCAAAACAGGTTGAAAAGGTTAAGGTCTGAAATGAATTCTGTATTTGCCTATTGACTTTCATGAGAATGAGGAAGATATGGACTTCACAAACAATTGTGAGAACCTTACAAAATTCACACTTGCCACAACTCAGCTCTACCCTTGGATTTTGCTTTTTGGCAACATTTTTACCATCATGTTTTTGGATACGGTGTGGCTGTGGTAGTATCAGCAGTTTTCTGACCTCTGTACTACAGCCATAGTGACAAAAGTCTAGCAATGGCATGCTTTTCAATCACTTTGTAAACACCCAATCACCTTTTACTTGAAGTGCCTCAAGTGGTTTCTATTTTCTACACTGATTTTTTCAGGTAAAAGAAATAAATAGAATGCAATAGCTGCCTTTATGAAACTTACTGTTAGGGGAGATGGACAATACAACTGGAGGAAGGATCTAACAAAGGTCGAGATGGAAAAGACACTATAGGGGTAAAGAGTGAGAGCACAGCATGGTGAGGGGGCGGTTCAGTTATCTATGCTGCAGAGCAAACCACCGGGCTCATTTTTCTCACAGTTCTGTGGATCGACTGGGCTTAGCTGGACAGTTCTTCTGTTGGTCTCATGTTCCTGTAGTCAGGTGGTGACTGGGGCTGGAGTTTTCTGCTCAACTGAGACACTGGTGTGGTGGGCCTTTCTCCTTCTCCATGTTCTCCACTAAGAAAACTTAGTGCCTCTCCTCTCCATGTGGCCTCTGCATGTGGGCACTTTGTGCAGTCTTTCCAGCAAGGTGGCTGATCTTTGACATGGTAGTGAGGGCTCCCCCAAGCCCACACATGGAAGACACCAGGTTTTCCTAAGTGGCCCAGAATTGGCACAGCATCAGTTTTGCTTCGGTTCCCTGGCTAAAGTGAGTCACGGGCCCAGCTCAGATTCCATGTGAATAGGGACTACACAAAGATGTGGACAATAAGAGGAGTGATTCATTGGGGGTCATCTTGGAAAGTAGCTACTACAGAGGGACACTCTGTGGAAGTTGGGTTGTTTCCTTGGAGAGCATCCAATGGTTGATGAACTAAGAAACTTGATCAGAAGACCCAGGGTCTGGTTCAGATCCTAGCATAGCTATTACTCAATAAATGTTAGTGTAAAGAATAATGGAAGAAAAGAAGGAAGGCAGGCAAACACAGGAAGTATAAGTTGGTGGGCCCTTCCAACCAGAAGCAAAAGAACAGTGGTTAGGGGCAGTATGGTGGCTTTCAGGACCTGCATGTACACCTATGGGTTCAAGAATGAAAAGGCCTGAGAGTCCAGACTAGGGAATTTGGACTTGACGCTTCAGACTATGGAGGCTACTAAACAGTTTTAGGAAATGGAGAGGCATTGATCACATTCATATACTGGAAAGATCTCTCTCTGGCCTAAGTGAAGTATCAGGGTAGTCTGGGAAAGATGGTGCTAGAGATCGTGAGACCAGTGAGGCCATTGCAGTGGGCCTGGTAAGGGTGCAAGAGAGTGTTTGGGAAAAGTGTGGCAGTGAGGAAGCAGAGGGGGACACATTGAGAGAGTCCTGAAAGGCAGAATGAACAGACCCAATATTCTGTGATTTGTGGTGTGACCAAGAGGGTTTGAATACATATGAAGACATTGATCTTAATATGCATTTCCCTCCATAGATGTATTATAAAATAACACATATGAAGACATATGTATTATTTTTATTTCCATAAAATAACACATTATGTGTATGTATGAATACATGATTTAAAAATAAGTACAGCATAAGAAATGGCACGTTCCCAAAGTTTCTGATGTAAAACAAAATGTGAACTTTGTGCTGTTAATGGAATAAACTGCCACCGTTAGAAGAAGTGCTGCCCCACTCTCACTGAAGTGAACTGGAAGCTGGAAGAGAGGAACCAGTTCTTCTGGCCTTCAGCCTTCAAGACTCCTTCTAGTGCCTTCTAATAGTTGACAAATACAAACCAGTAGCTACTTGCCAAAGGAGAAATGTACTTGTTTTCAGTCTTGGCTCAGGTCTGGAATCACAAAGGAGAGCTTGGAAGGATGGGGCCGAGGCCCAGAAATAAGAGCTTAACAATCATACCTGAATGTAAAAGTATTCGACATGAGCTGTCCTCCCCTAACCCTCTCCTTTCTCTTTCATTTCTAACTCAACTTTTTTTCCTCCAAACAGGATTTGAGTTGATTTCCAATACAGATACATATTGAATAAGATACTTAAACTGAAAAGGTTTAAAATAAATGAAGATCATACACCATTCAGAGCAGCGTTTTCAAAACTTTGTATGGCAACCAAAGTAGAAATATATTTTATATTATGACTTCTTAGACATAGGCATCTACAATCAAAAAAGGTTCCCAAAGCAATCCTTATCCTCACTATGCCTGATGCACTATGATATTTTCCATTTTATTTAATTTTTAAAAAGTCTAATAACAGCCCACTAAGCTGATTTCATCAGTTTCTAATAGGTTGCAACCTACTGTTTGGAAAACACTGATTTATAGAAAGGGGAGTTCCAGTGTTTTATAATTACATGTAACATTTGGGGTCTGTCTCCCTATTGGAAAGTACCTTTCACATACACTATTTTATTTAGCCCTGATAATACACCTGTGAAGCACATATCTCCCCTGACTTACTAACAAGAACAGAGACAGCAGGATACCAAGTTGTTTGCCACATAGTTCAGGAGGGGAGTGAATGGTGAACACAGAGCTGGAAATAATCTTTTTTGATTGAAATCTCAGCTTTCCTCAATAGTGTATGTCAGTTTGAGAGACACAGTTTAGCTCTAATTAAACAAGGATTTTAGTCTTGAGCTTTCTAAGAGATAAGGCAGTCCATGAGTTGTGCAGTACTCATTGTCTGATCTCCATATTAACTTCTATATTTGGCCAGAGACCCTTCTCTTTCTTATCCATGGGATCAGAGGACAAAGGGCAGGATGAATGTTGGCTTGTGTTTTACCAAAATCTGTTTGTGTCTCTGTTTGTTCAGAGGAGAAATAATCAGCTCTAGAAACTTCTGCTCTAGAAAATTAGGCTTTCAACATGAAATAAAATTTAATTGTGAGCTTATTTCTTGCAATATATACAATTACGTACTATTTTCAGTACTAAAAACTATTTTAAAATATTTTGTATTTTGTATTGGATTTCTAGAGCTGTTGAAGCGGGAATAGTTCCAGGTAGTATATCAACTCCAAATTGGCAGTATTTCCAGACAGATCCAGAATTGTGAAACTTTTGATTTTTTTTTAGAGTGTGAATAAATAAGAGAAATGATTTTTCAAACTCTTTTTCCTTTGGAATTTAGACTAATTTAAAATTCAGGAAAATAATAGAACTTATTCAAATGATAGAAATTACAACAGAAATATTGTTATAATTTTTGTTGTGTAATTATCACGAGGAGTGAGAGTTCCATGTGTTCTGTAATGCAGAAGGGAATCTTGATCCATGCTGATGACGTGGCATATATTTAAGATGTCCATATGCTTTGTGTGGAGTGACTTGAAGCAATTCAACTTGAAGTTGAGTTACAAAATGTCTTATAAAATTATAAGGGGCTAAAGTTTTCTGTGCTTTCGAAAGCCGTATTTTCTTTATATAGAAAACTAATGTTCATAAAACAAACAGCAAGAGCATATTATGATGTCTATTCCAGCTCATGGTTACAAGTATAGCACACTTTAATATGGGGACCTGGCACTGATGGCTTACGACTAGGTAGCCCGAAAGATCCACGTCGGCCAGTCACTTTCACTGTTAAAACAGCTATTGGTAGCCACTATTTACAGAGCTTGACCTCCCCTGTGCAGTCCTCCTTTCCCACTGCTCATGCTGTCCACAGGAGGCAACTTCCTCAAGGCTGGGTGCCAGCAGAGAGTCTGCATCGCTCCTGTTCCCTTTACAGGGAGGCTTCCTATTGCTCTGCCTCAGTTTCCCATTAGGTTTACTGCTCCCACATCTAGCTCGTCAGAGTTGGGTTTTGAGTAAAATTTGGTGCAGTGTCAACCCAGAACTTTCTTCTTCAGACCCTTCTTCAGGAGGGTCCTAGGTGATGCTGTTGACAGTAAAGAACTTAGTTTCAAACTTTTTTCTTAGAAAGAAAAAAATGAAATTCCTTATGCAATCATGCAATACTTTAGCAGCCAGCCAGCTTCTACCGAAGTTCTCACCCATGTTTTCTTAAGACAGCGTTTCCTGCCTTTAAACATTGTGTCAACACAAAGAATTGAGACCTGAGTAGATAGTTGGCATCAGTAGCAATGGTGTTAGATGGCCATTCTGTGGGGAAAAAGAGTATATAGGACACTGTCCCTGGCGCTGGATACTCACTGATCACTGTCACCATTGCGGCCCACATAAGACACACCTTAAACCACGCACACAAACGCACACAAGCCCCACAGGCATAGTCAGACATGAAAAGACAGAGAGAGACTCACCCTAAGACCCCTAAGACACACACTATACCTATAGACACACAGATCTAAGGAGGGAGGGAGGATAAATGAGGGAATATCATACGGATGGGCTGGTTTCACCAACTCAAAAGGACACTGTTAAGACAGATTTCATTCACACTTAAGTGCATTGAACTGAATTAGTTGGAAGAGAGGATATGGAGAGGGTTACAGCGCTAGACAAAGGGGCCAAAATTATTTTGGGAAATCAAAACAGCCTTTGTTGTCCACAAGGAGAAATCTGGGCAACCTGAGAACTATTTACTCTGGTAAATTCACTGAGGGTCTGTCCAGCCTCCACGACCCGGCTTTTACAAATTGTAAGCGCTTCCCCAGCAAGCACTGCACGACTTCCAGCGGTGCCCGGCACGGAGTCGGAGTCCAGCGCGTGCCGCCGAATCCATTCAGGCTCCAGTCGGAAAGGTGCAAGGTGCAAGAGAATCACAGGCAGCAAACCTCACACACACACACACACACACACACGCACACGCACACGCACACGCACACACACAAAACCTGATAGGCAGAACCTGAAATCATCAGCACCTCTCA
Organism: Anoura caudifer; assembly: GCA_004027475.1. NCBI lineage: Eukaryota > Metazoa > Chordata > Mammalia > Chiroptera > Phyllostomidae > Anoura > Anoura caudifer. Next base: position 21,281 of record PVKU01000789.1, on the reverse strand, counting down.
GATATTATTACAACGCATGAATTACCTTTTAAGGTGAGACATTCTTTAGCCAACTGCAAAAAGAAATACGTCGCAGAAAAAAAAGGAGATTTTGTTTGCTGTACACGATTTCTGGCACTGTGTGATGAGACCCTACCACCAAGGAGTTCCATAGCCCGGGGTCCCGCCCGCATAGCGCCACGCTCACCTGGGTCTGCGACCCCAGCTCTCACTCTCAGTGGCTTTCGTGGCACGGCGTGAGTGGTGGGGAACCCTTGCCAGATACTCCGAATCCCGGGACCCGCAGCTTACACAAATGCGGGGAGCACCAGAGCTCGTTTTGAAGCACAACCAGTGCCCCATCTTTCGCAGCACCCGGTAGTGCTCCATGAACGTACACACCCTGCCAAAGATTTGGGAAGGAATGGTGGGGCTTGTGGCTTCGCTCCGCGAATTTTCGGGAGTGGAGGTGTAGGCGGGCGGGTCCCTGGACTTCCTCGCTCGTTCCTCAAGCCCACGGGTCCCGGGATCCCTGTCTGCACAGGCCCAGCGCGTACTTCGCGCCGCGAACTGCGCGCAGCCTTGAGGGAACCCTGTTTTTTCTCGGAGACCTGGAGGGCCTTCGGTGCGACTGTTTCCTACTTGAGAGGAGTGTGGTCAGCTTGAAGAGGGAGGTGGTATGTCACCTCTGCAGTTCTGGGACTTGGGGAAAATCACGATATTGCCAGAAAGGGGATCTTCCCAAGACCAGGCTTGTTGGTTTTCCGGCCTCCTCCCTCCCCGAGGAGACCGGGCTCTGCGAGGGACTCGGGCTTAGAACTGCAAGCGCTCAGCCCCCCGCGGCCCACAAAACACGTCCCCGCTCCAGCTGGGCGAGGGTGGTTGCGCAGAGCTAGGGGTTCACAGGTCGATCCCTTGTGAGTCGCCCTGCGAGCTGTGGCCTGAGGGGTCGGGACAAAGTCCTCTGGTTCTTGAGTGGCACTCCCAGCCAAAGCTCCTTCCTCTTTTTTCCTCTCTTCGAGGTCCCTCTGGCAAGCAGGGCTTGCTCTCCGCTGCCTCCCGCGGTCTCCCTGGAAGGCCGGCCTCCATTGGCAGCACCATATCCCCTTCCCCAGCCCTACCCTGCCCACTACGCCGGGCCACGTAATAAACTCTTCAAAGACATCATCTCATTTCATCCTCATCATGAGCCCATTTTGTGGAAGAGAAAACGAGAGAATTAAGTGCCACACGTAGGTAAAGAGGCCTGATGTTCAAGCCTAAGGTGGCAGGCCTGGCTTTCTTCTCTGAGAAAGCCCCAGCAGCCCAGAAAGCAGCCTAGTGCGCCTTTTGAGAATCTTAGCAGTGGGGCCTGGTCCTAGTCAGCACCCGCTCCTTCCCATCGCGCCCTCCCAGCCCCAGGAGACAGAATACATCTCCCCGGTAGAGCAGGGAACCCTGGAACACGCAGGGGGAGGCAGCGAGCACACCACCCTCTCCTGGCCAGCGATCTGGGGGATGTTGGGACCGGAGCCCCCGAGAGGGGAGAGGCCTTGGTGTGGAGCCCCTGAAGCTTCTTTGGCCCCCACCCCTCCCCAGAACAAATTTCGTCTCCTCTGCCAACTGCCACGGAGCCCCAGCGGTCCTCCCAGCTGCTCAGCATCCGCTTCCCTTGTATAAGAGGCAGACAGTCTTTTACCTGCGGAAGGTCACTGGGAAATCTAACGAGGTTCTTTAGGAAGAAGTGAGCAGTAAAGATCAATGGTTACATGAACTAGAGTCATTTCAATAGCGACAGCGTAGGGATTTGTCAAAGGAGAGGGCTGCTCAGGTGTCAGAAGACACCCCTCCCCAATCTCTGCAGCGGCAGCTCCCCCGCACTTCGGAAAATAACGATGGTCCCTCAACAGCAATGATGTGGAGGGATAACTGCTTTCTAGATACTGAGTCAAGCAGGTTATTTTGTTTAAATCTCCATGCTGTATAATTCACCTCCACTATACAGATAGGAAACTGGGGCATAGGGACATTGAATAATTCTATCAGGGTCATGGGCCGTATTAGAGAGACCTCCGGTGGTAAGGCACATACCCTGTACTCCCGAGCCCAGGTGGGGGTGGGGTGTGAAGAGGCTGCAGGGTGAGGGCTGCTCTCTGTGACCCATTTCACTGATGAGAAGGTTCCCTTTCCTGATCCACCTAATTTCTTTTCCTCCGAGAGGTGAATGATTCTATTTCTCTCAAAAACAAAACCAAAAAGCAAAAGGCAAAAGACAACAGCTAACCAAAAACAAGTCCTGCGTCTTCCCAACCCAGAACGCTAGCGGTTACTCCTGGGAGCCAGCCAACAGTCCCCCAGGCTGGGAGCGCAGTGGAGGTGGATTCCATTGCGCAACTGGGCTGACAGATGCCAGGAGGAACAGGGAGCTCCAGGAATTGGAAGCCCACTGAGTCAGGGCCTCTTTGTCCCTAGCACAAGACACTTTGGACCTAGGGACTCAGGGGCACCGACTCATCCAAAGCAACACTCCTTTGGGCGAGCTAAAGAAAAAAAGCTTCTTCCAGACCACCTCTTGGGGAAGAAAAAGGAGACCAGCCACGGCCCTGTCCAACCTCGAAGTTTCCTGAGCCTCTCTGGCTAGTTCAGACCTGCTCAGCTGCAATCCCACCCCATGCCTCAGGGCTCTCCTAGTGACAAAATCCATCTTGAGAAGTGGCTCAAGGTAAAAACGAAACAAAACAAAACCAAGAATCCACATGCTAATACATTACCCCAATCCCAAACCCAAATGTACATGTCTTAATTACGGGCTCTTCCCTAGTTAGTATGGAAAAGAGAAATGCTACTTTGATTTGTAAAATGAACTGGTTGGGTACAAAACAAAGAAATCACTTTTCATCTCTTTCCATGTTATCTGTATTTATTAAACATTTCCCACAAACATCACCTGCATTCAAACCAAAATTGACTTGGAAACCACAAACCTGTTTGTAAAAAACTGTTGAGTAATTTTGCAACTTTAAATAAAAATAACCAGTTTCCTATCTCCTCAAACACATGCGTTTTTATCATTTCTAAAGATGTGGAAATCGTACTGGCTCTGTGACTCGATTCCAAAGTGGGTCGGGCAACTCTGCTTGCCTTCCACACAGCCTCTCTGCCCTGAGGCCAGGAGCTAAATCCACATCCTTATTAGAAAGTTCACTCGAGGGTCCATCTTTCTTCCCCAAACCCCTTGGCCCAGACCCATCTCTCCTTCTCTCTCTGGAAATGTTTGACCGAGGGGTACACAGGGACTCTTGCCCTGCTCCTGCACCCCAGCCCTGCTGCTGCCCAGCTTCCCTTGTAATATCTCTTCTCCAGACCGAAGACATGCAGGGTGAAGTCAGGATGTGTTCTGGGGAAGTATGTTGCTGTGCTGAATGGATTTTAAAAGAAAGGAGGAGACGGAGGGGGAAAAGAAATTATTCAAGTCCAAGGGCATCTATTTTGTTGGGTCTTTGAAACCTCTGATGTTTCCTTACAATTATTTCTAAATGTTAAGGCAGAAGCCTGAATCAAAATGACTCTGTGTCTGGGCACATACAAGCACTCCATTTAGCTGGCTTGCCATGCTTGGGAGAATTTTCCAATTAGTACAGTTGTTGTTGTCTTTTGAAGAGTTGGTTTCTCTAAAGACGTCCCTGGTTCTGGAGTGCTGGGACCTGCATAACAAGTGGCAGACGAGGCCGACCCAACAACATCACCCGAAGAAGACTCAGATCTACAGAAAGGGTCCCTTCTTCTGGAAGGTCAACCAGCGTTTCCCCACCAGCCCCAGTTGGCACAGGCACCTGAAAGCGCAGCCTCTCCCCTCCCACCTGGGGTGGGCGCTGCAGCACCTGCCCCATCAAACAGCCAGGGCTGGTGGTCCACACCTGGGGTCCTAGGCCTGCTCCCCCCTCCTCTGTGAGTGGTCAAAGCCTCTGGCAGGGAGGAGCCCCCACCTCTCACCGGGGTTCCTGGGGCCTCAGGGTCGCGACACTGGAGGGCTGCGGTGACGCACTAAGGCCTGGCGGCAGTCGGCCTTCTCGAGCTGTAACAGGGACAGCAGGTGGCACGGCTCCCCCGGGGGGCGGCGGTGGTGGCAGCGCCAGCAGCTCCTCGCCCGAGGTCACCGCGCAGTCCTGCTCCGGCTCCCCGTCCCCGCCATCCCCGGCGGCTGTTCCGCAGCCGCGCTTCTTGTCCTCCTCTTTTTTCCATTTCATGCGGCGATTTTGGAACCAGATCTTGATGTGCCTCTCCGTCAAGTTCAGCATGACAGCCAGCTCCACCCGGCGGGGTCGGGAGATGTATTTGTTGAATAGGAACTCCTTCTCCAGTTCCAGAAGCTGCGCGCGGGTGTAGGCGGTGCGCGTTCGCTTGTTCTCCTCGGGTTCTGCGGAGTAGGCGTTGCCTGCGGAAGACACAGCGCCTGAGTGTGTTCCCCCGACCCCTGGCTCCTCTTGCCCTGCCGTCTCTCACGCAACCCAACCGTTCGGCCCCAATCCTACGAAACCACCCCTTCTGCCACTCCGCCACCGAGGCGAGGCCCAGTGCCTACCCCAGAATGGGCCCATACAGCCGTCGGCCGCCTTTTCTGGAAGGTCCAGGCTCTCGTGAACCCTGCGGTGGGCTCTATGAACAAGTGCTTCTTGAAGGGGTTCCCTTAACTGGTGTTCGTGTTGATGCTGATTAAAATGCACAGTATAGATATCTAAACCTACTTGATTCTACAAAGGCAATAAAATGTTTTAAATATATAACTAAAACAACAACAACCTCACTTTCCGCAGATAACCCACAGTAAGAAATACGTTACAGATCACTACCCAGTTCACACAGACGTATAACCGACACAAAATCAACCATTACCATATATGATTCTATTTAATTTTTTCCTGTTGTTTACTATTTCATTTTTTTAAAAAAGGTATCAACCCAGTAAATTGATTTCACTACCAAGTAATAGGTGCAAACTTAGTTTAAAAAACCTTGAGCTAATATAAACGCTGAAAAACCTTGAGCTAAATTACTATATATGTGTGCATGTATAATACGTATAGTTATGTCTGACCATATATCCTTTCTCTTTAGTTTTATTGTAATTGGCCCCAACTCAAGAACCAGTATATTTTCTCTAATTGTTCTCATTTTAACTTCTGCTGGGCCCCTGCCCTGAAAAAGAAGGGGAACTATTCTGGGCCTCTAAGAAGGTCATGATCAGCCTCAGCCTCTCTGTCCTAAATTCTGGCCCCAAATCCTGGCTGGGGGGAGTCTAAGAGGCCTGAATCCCTCTGGGGATTGGAGGAGGCTGGTCGGGGGACGGGGGTCAAGAGCTCCCAGCTCTGAGCCCAGACTTGGGGAAGCAAGAACCGGCCTGATCCTGTAGGTTAGTGCTGCACAACCTGTGTTTGCCGCCTGACTCCTTGAGGTCCCAAGCTTTTCCTTTCTATTCAAGATACTGACTGTCTTGGCGATGGACTCTGTTGGGGTAAATTTTACTAAAACTCTGGGACAAGGCCTACATCTGTTCACGTTAGGGAAGAGGTAGGAAACATTTCCCCTGTGTCTTCTGGCTAGGCCTCAGGGAGCTGGTGTTTGGGTTAGGGGAGGAGGGTTAATTACACATTGGAGCCTGCTGGGTGTCCCCCCCCCCCCCAGCTAAAAGTTGGCTCCTAGAAGATACAGAGGCTCAGGCCTGAGTCACGAAGGAGGTCTGCTTGCTGCAGGGCATCTCTGGATCTTACTCTTCCAAGTCTTCCCTGGCCTGGGAAAGAAGCCTGCAGGAACACTTCAAAAGGCCCCCCAGGATTCTTAAATTCAACCCTCCTTAGTGAAGGAGGTTGAGGGGCCGCAGTTGCTGGTGTTATTGGGAAGGTGGTGAGGTGCTTGGTGAGGAGATCCTGCTGGTGAGTCCGAGACAGTTCACTTTCTAGGCCAGTCTTTCAGAAGTCCCTGTTGTATTAGTATTCATATCTGTACTACAAATAAAAGCCCTTTGGTTACCTCTTTGTCCTCAGGGACGTGAAAACCCACTATGCGGATTCACAGACCCTTGAAGTACCGCTGGGTGGAACGCTTTCCGGGGGAGGACCCTCCCCCACCCCGCCCCAAGCAGCTTCCAGGAAAGAGGGTTTGGGCCCCTTACTGGCTGGCTGAGCCTGCAATGAGCCCAGAGGGTGCTAGCGGAGGCCCCTCCAGCCCCGACGCTCCAGACTGGGGATGTCACCCTTACAGGGTCCTTCCATGCCCCTGGCAAGGTTGCCGATTTTCCTTCGGGTTTTACTTTCTGGCTTTTTGGATCCGCTGGAGCCCAAGCTCCACCAAAGCGGGCTTAACAGCCTTGCGGGAGAAGGGCAGGAAATTTAGCGTACCTCAGGGCCTCCCAGCCCTTTTCCTGAAGAGGCCGCCAGCAGGGCTCGAAAGGCCGGAAACGCGTGTCCCCAGGGCCCTGCAGAAGGGAGCCCGAGAGAGGGGCCGAAGCTCCCCGCAGGAAACTACGGGCTGAAGGTCCTCCACCCCGACTGAAGGACGCTGTCCTCCTGCCTCCCGCGAAACTCCGAGTTCTTAGGCCCGGGCCAGGCAGGCTGGTAAGTACGCAGAAGCAGCCAGCACATCTGGAACCGCCTTGGGCCGGGGTTTCGTCCCATGTGGGGAAGGAAGACTGTGGCTGACTTTGCTGTTGCCCTGTCCTGCCTCAGGACCTGCTCGGTCGTCACACTCAGTTTCAACAAAAGGTGAACTAGGAAAGGTGAGCCCTGGGACTCTGAGCGAGCCGGGACCCCCAAAGCCCTGATTGGCTGTGCCAGGGTCAGGGCCAGGCAGGACCGGCCAGACCGCGAGAAGCGTCAGGGGCGCCAGCTGGAGCCTCTCCCCGTACTCCCGATTGCGAGTTGGAAGGAAAGAAAAGTCAACTATTTGCAGTGCAGGTGTGACCAGAAGTGGCTTCGGCACGGAAGCGATAACATTGTGTGGTGGGGCCGACACAGGCCGCGCGGGAAATCGCAGCCAGCTCAGAGCGGGGAAAGGACGGCGGGAGGGTGAGAGCGGGGTCTCTGTTCTCCGCCTCCAGCTCCGGGGAGACCTTCTGTTACCCGCCTCGGCCCAAGGCCAAAGAGACCCAGGGCTCCCGCTTCCTTGGGCCGGCTGTGCAGAAAGAGCATCTCCTTCCTCAAACTGACTTCCTGCAAGCAGCCCGGGCAGACTCCTTCACACACTTTTGTTTGGTCTAAAGTGAAGTTAGCATCGCAGACGCCTGGCCCAGCGTCCAGGCTCTTAGGTGAGCGGCGGTCCCTGGCCTTGCGGTGAGCCCCCCACCTTGCCTCACTCCTGACTGGTGCCCCCTGGCCTCCGGACGTCCCTGCTTTCCCGCACGTACTGGGTGCCCACGACTGCCACCGAGCTGTAGTGAAGCCGCCCGACACAGGGCACCAAAGGGCCCGGGCTCCGAAGGCGCGCTCCTGCCGCTCACAGGTACCCCGAACCCTGCTCCATTTCTTCCACGCGACCTCCCGGGTGTCCGGGACGGGAGGATCCCCAACTGGAAGAGGATCTGAGGCTCCGAAGCCTTGAGCTCGGCCAGACCTTAGTTCTTTGGGAGGGGCGCTGGGAGCGAGTGGCTCCCGGAGTTCAGCATACAGGGGAGATAGGGGTTTAAGCCCTCAGGAGGAGAGCTGAGAGGCAAAGACGCTCCGAATGCGTCAGTGTGGGATGGCCCACGTGGGGCCCCCGTGTAGGTTAGTTCGACCCCGGGTTATCCGTAGCGTCCAGGAACGCGAACTGGGAGAGGTCCTTCGGAGTGATCCGAGGTAGGGGCAGCCAGCTGAGAGAGGATAAGGAGAGGGGGCCGGGATCCAGGCTTACCTGCCCACTGGCCTTTCCACGCGTGAGCCTTGGTAGACTTCATCCACGGGAAAGGCAGCTGGACGCGGCTGGGCTCCTCAAGGGCGCCTGGATCAGCCCCATCCGGGAAAGGCCCAGCGGGCGGGTGGGGTAGCGCGAGTTGAGCAGGTAGGTGGTGGTGGAGGTGTGCCACCGTGGGGTCCTCGGCAAGCGGGGGCACCTCGTATGGGGAGATGTCCGGCGGGCTGCCTTGCTCCAGCGCGCCCAGGGTGCTGGGGAATGGAGGCGGCGGCAGCGGGGGCTGGCGGCCCATGTACAAGCAAGCAGGGGGGCTGGCGCTGAACTCAGGCGCGGGGCCCCGCTGGAACGCGCACGGGTTCTTGTAAAGCTGCGTGGCCGCGTAGTACTGCTCCTCGCCGTTCATGCTGCCGCCGGGGCTTGGGGACCCGGAGCTGGGAGCTGGAGCCCGTAACTCAAGGCCGTGCTGCTCTCCCACTGTGGGCGCCACGCCTGTTCGCTTTGACAGCTTCGCTCAGCTCGCAGAGGGAGCCTGCGGCTGGCGGGGACTCCCTGGCGGGCCGCTCGGCCATAGGCTCCTCTGAGACCCACGTGGCTCAGCCCGGGGCCGTTATTGGCCAGACTGACTGCCTTAAGAAGCCAGGCCCAGGCCCGCGCGAGCGCCCGCATTTGTTTCGATTTTCTCTCTCAGCTGAGCTCACGGGGCACATCAGTGTGCACCGTTGGCAGGGCTCTCCGAAGTTGGGAGCGCATGAAAATCTTAGAACTTCTATTCATTTATAAAAACAGTTTCATTAGATTTTAACTTCTATTATTTATAGAAACAGTTTCATTAGATTTTAAACGATCTATTGTATGTTTGAGAAATAATTTACACGTGTACATACTGAGGTTGTACATTTAAACTTTTTTTTAACTGTCAGGGAATACGGTCCAAAAAGCTTGCAGACGTAGCTCTACAAGTCGGAAGCAGTTGGTTCTATTCCGTGTGTGCGGTTTGTACACAGGCACCAACGACACCGATGACCTAACTCACAAAGATCCAGCTTTTGCTGAAATGTTTTTATCTGTGGCTGTGCTGCGGCACTTCTGGAGAGTAACCTGTAACTTCTGAGGCATTCACGGTGTCTTTTTATTTTGACCAAATTATTAGGCATTACTAATTTTGATTTTGATAAATTGGGACTCGAATGGTTTCCTCGGGTGGCAAGAGGGGAAAGAAGTTGGCTGTCCGCGGATCCGCCCCCGGCGGAGTCCGCCAGCTGGAGACTACTCCCTCGTTCGATTGAAAGAAGGCAGGACGCCGGACGGGGAGAGGTAGACAGTGTTTACAAAAGAAATAAAAGTACTGCGTTCTTATGATAACGTCAGCCTTGGCTTCCACCGGTTGGGTAACGTCTTGGCACTCTGGGGTCCTGACTTGAATAGAGCTACTTTTTCCGACTCCATGGTGCGGACAGGCTACCTCCGGGTGGCAGTGGCTACCACCCTCGGCCTGGGCTGGACCAACGCCGCCGACCATTCTGTCCTGGGCGTCCTGAGCCGCCTCGGACCGGCTCCGGTCCAAATGAACCTATTCCTTAAACCGCAAGGTGGGGGTTTAGAAAAACTAGATACTTTTGCAAAAAGCCTAGAGAAGAGGGAGCATGAAGCCCAAGGAACCAACAAGAGAAAAATCACTACAATTTGACTTTCCTAAAGAACAAGCTGCATCCAGTCCTTTAACAGGTACATTTTAATATTTTTTTTCTCCTAGTGGAAATATTTGCGTTTTCATGCGTACAGATTGAGTGCACTAAGCAAAAAGGCTCGGTGGGATTTGACTTCTCTGAAGAATTCTGTTAGACGCTTGTGCCGTCTCAGAATAAGCGTGTAGGGGTGTGCTGGGAACGGACAGGTCCGCGCGAGTCTGGGAACACGCGCAGCTACCAGGAAGCCCGGCGGGTGGGGGTTTCAGCGATTTCTTCAGGGAAAAGGGCCACCTGCGGTTCTGCGGTGGGAGGCGGCCAGGGATTGAAAGGCGGTGGGACCCGCGCACCTAATCTCTGCGCACCGGAGTCAATGAGTCTATTGTTCGCGGCGGTCTGGGGGAACCCGACGCTATCACCTAGGCCGCGAGTGACCACATCGATCAGGAGCGCAGGACTGTAGGGGTTGCCTGGCCGCGGGGTGTTGACCCTCGGAGATAATCTGCCAAATCTCGGCGGGTTGACTTGGCGACGGGGTTATGAGCCTGTGGCGAATTCTGCCTGGGACAAAGATCGGCAACCTTTCCGCTCCTCTTCTTCCTTCTTCTCCTCCCATCTCCTCCCCGCGCCAACACCCTGCTCTAGATTTGGTAGCCAGCCTCGCCCCAGCCCCCACCCCGCCCCCGCTGTTGGCCTCACTTGCCATCCTCGACCTAGAGTGTTTACTTTACACTTCTCGCTAATTGCACATTTCTGTAAATTGGTCTCCATTTCGATGCTTCATTTGCTCCCATTTAATATTTTTGCTCGGCCCTGCAGAAAGAAAACACGCTCAGCAGAAAGCAAACCTGCTCACCACGCTAGAGGGCAAAAAAACCGGGAACCCAGGCTGCAGAAGCACGTGGGGGAGGGGACAGGGTGCTGGAGGTGCACGCTCTCACTTTCGCAAGTAGTATTAGCCGCTGCTCGCTACCTGAAGAAGTGATCCAGGAAGCTAAGGTCAAACACCAATTTAGTATTATTTAGTGGGACAAACCTAACAGGGCTTTTGGATGGGCTAACGCTATATAATATAATATGATATATGATGTGATATGATGTAATATATAATATATACTATATAATACATGATATATAATATATATGACCTCACCCGGTAGAACCCTCCACTGAGAACACTAGTGTGTCGTATTTCTTCTATGGATGTAGCTCCTGGTATCATAAAACCGCCGAGTCCATTACAAGCGAAATGCGTTTCCGCTCCGCGTCCCCGCTGACGCCCGCGCCCCTCTCGCCTCCCACAGGCCCAGAGCGTTACTGAGCCATTAGGCGAGCGCCTTCCCGAGCCATTTAACAGCAGCTCTTATGGATAAACAAACAAGAAAGGCTGTAAACCAATTATAGTGTGGACAGTGAAAAAGTCGTTTATTAGCAGGACGTCCTGATAGCCCTCGCTGATATTGCGGGTCCTCATCTGCCCCCTCTCTCCCTTCTTCCCTTCCCCGGACGCAGTTGGTGCCCTGGAGAGCACTGGTTACCTTGTTCTTGCTTTTTCACAAGCATTCCAAGGGCTGAATTGAGCTTGGTATTAAGGATTTTTAAGCCATTGTATCCCATCGTAAAGGAAAAAAAAAAAATAGATGAGCCACATTAAACTCAAATGATGTGTTTTTAAGGAATTTATTAGAACACATTTGTTTTTATAACTAATTTGCTCTTAAAAGTACAAATTAAATTACATCCTGAGCTGAAACGCTGAAGCGAACGATATGATGTATGGAGTGCAAATGTGGCCATCATTTACTTTGAATTTTGGCACGCTAGCCTTGCCTTCAGCGAGCACTTATGCAGGCCGGTTTTATTCCCCAGGATGAACCATCCTTCCTTCCAACTACCCTGGGATTGCCTCAGAGCCTGGTACCCAGGTCTGAGAAGCACCAAGGAAAATCTCTCTCGTTTAGGAAAAAGGACCCCAGACTTTGAATTAAAGGCTCTCCATCAACTAGTAGTGCAAAACAATCCGGCAAAAATTAGTGGAGAGTGGCAATTGTTTTCCGGAAAATTCTGCCCCTCCCCGACCCAATCGTGTATGTAAACGACGAAGAATCTCATTTAGGCGGGCATTCGATTTGCTCTCCGCCTCACTGGCTTTCTCCACGAACGAGCAGAGCAGCGGCGGCTCCCTTGTCCGCCTCAGTACTGCAGCTGTGCACTTGGTTCGCTCTTAGTGCTGCTTCCCAGAAGTGTGACCCTTAGCCCACCAGCCCTTTTGTCTTCTTTTTGTTTAATTCTCCTACGGCTCTCAGGTTACTTTGCAGCTGAAAGGAAAGTGTGAAAGGAAGTAGAGGCTCCTAAGGCTCTGTGCTAGTCCCGCCTCTGGCGTAACTATTGCCTACCCTTGCAGTTCTGGACCCATTGCTTCCACCTGCTCTCACCCAGACTCCACCACCCCAGATTCCAGCTCTTGTCATTTCCCTTCTGGTCTTAGTCCTGGATAACCACCTCCTAGCTTCCAACCACATCCCCTTCTTTGCCTTCCACCCTCCTTCATCACCGGTTCCTGTGACTAATCCTTTGTTCTCCTTACCTTCAGGTTCCTGCTCAAGCCCAAAGACGACCCACACTTTCCTGTCACTCCAGCCACCTTTCTAAACCATCCTGCTTTTCACACGGTTTTCATTGGAAGGACATATAATTTCAGCAATATTTTTCATGAAACACCTATTCAGCCCTTCCTGTGTGTCTGCTTGCAATCTCTTTGAGGGACAGAAACCCAGTAGTGAAAATATGTTGTGGCTTTGGTGGGTGATGGGAAGCTCTTGGGAGCTGCAAACACTTCTCTTCCGAAGCTCCCTCTGCCCTGCACAAGCTGTGTGTCCCCTAGCAAGTTACGTAAGTCCACTAAGTCTCCCTGTCCTTATTTGTAAAGTGGACACAATATACTGCCCATAAGGTAGATTCACTGCACACTGTGATAAGGGCACATGCATGGAGCCAGGCTTTGTTTCAAGCATTTTACCTCTGTTAATCCTCATTAAAATGCCATTAGGTAGATGCTTTTATTCTCACTTTGCTGTCGGGAAACTGAGCACAGAGATGTAACCTGCCCAGGATCACACAGCTAGTAAGTAGCAGAGCCTAGATCCCTGAGGAGATTTTTCTGTTGGATATGACACTATACTATCTTGCCTATGTAGTAGGTAGTGAAGATATATTTTTAAAATTGTTTTTGTTAGATGTCACTGAGACAAAATGTTTAATGTTCCTGGCACTCTGTAGGCAGTCAATAAATAAATGGTCATCTCTTCCTTTCTCCCCTAGCATTGCTTTTTCTGTATCTACAAGCATCCAAAAGAATGGCAGAGCTGTTGACAAAAGCTCATGCCTAAGGATATTCCCAGGCAGGCAGACCTGAAAGGTATGTTCAGGAACCCTGGGAGAAAGCACTGGGTGGCTATATTCCTGTGTTTTAGGGGAATATGCCGCAAAGTGCTTAAAGGAGAGGTGGGGTTGGGGAGAGCTAGATAGCACTCTCTCCAGCCAGCCCTCCACACCCCACAGAGAAACAGGTGCAGGGATTTCTCCTTTCTACATCCAGGAAAGTCTGATAATAAGGATTGGAGGGTGAACTAATCACATCCCTACCGGGATGAGCATCCTGCTAGATGTGGAATCCAGCATCTGAGCCCTCTCTTAATAGCCAAAGGCCACTTCCACTGCATTGTCTATGGTTCTTCCATTCCCCGGGCTGAAAACGAAGGTATTTTCATAAACTCAGAGGAAACCCTCAAACAGCTCATGAGAGAAGGGAGTGATTCTAGTGTCTGGGTTGGAGCAGGGCTGGAATCCTTTCCATTCCTGCTTTCTCTAGGTTGAGAAGGAGGTCATGTGCAACCCTGGCTTTCCTTGTGAAGATGTAGAAACACTTTCATCAAAGTGATACCTCTGTGTGTCACCAAATCTAAGACCCATACAAAAGTGTTAAAATTAAAAATCTGTGGGAATTAAAGTGGGAGAGTCAGCTCCCAACTCAGAACAGCAGAACTGAAGGCCCTCTCTTTGGGGTTCCATTCCCTTTCTTGCAGAGAATTGAGTAAAGGCTCATTATTTGGTTGTGATGTCAACTTCACTAAATTTTCCTATTCACAATGCTTCCCATGGCAGAGATCTCTTATCAGTATACTGCTGTGCTGAGAGAAACTGAATTTGAATACATTGATTTTGTGCATTTTTTCCAATTATGCATTGCAACGTATTTACATTTATAAGCAAATTTCACACAGGAACAAACTCTGACTATTTGATGAAGTAACCTGGGGTAGGGTTTCTGGCAGTGTGATTGTTGAATCGTATGTATGGGAATCACTGGAACGCATGTGCTGAACATTATATAGTATAGACAGATGTGGAATTATAATGTTGTGTATCTGCCATATATATAATCCTGTATGCCAGTTTTACCACAGGAAAAAAATCACTGGTGTGCTTATAAAATGCAAATTCCTGAGTCTAATCCCACACCTACTGAATAGCCATGTCTGGGGTGTGATGGGACCTGGGAATATGCATTTCCAAAAAACCCAAGGTCATTCTTTATTAAAAAAGATTTATTTCTTTTGAAAGAGAGGGGAAGAGAGGGGAAAAGAGAGGGAGCAAAACATTGATGTGCAAGGGAAACATTGATCCATTGCCTCTCGTCACATGCCCCTGACCAGGGACATGCAACCCAGGCCTGTACCCTGACCAGGAATCAAACCAGTGACCTTTTGCTTTGCAGGATGATGCCTAACCCCCTAAGCTACACCAGTCAGGGCCCAAGATCATTCTTATGCACACTACAAATTGAGAATAACAACAACAAAAAAATATAAACATTTAAACTATAATTTATTTGGCATATGGAGACCCATAGATACTCTTAAAGAACAAACATGAAGCATAGGCATTCAAATAAAAATATATTTCTATGTCATAAGGTTTTTGTGAGGTTTAAATGAGGAAATCAATAGAAAAATGCTTAAGTCAGCACAGAAAATATGTTAATTTTTTTCTTTTTACCAATCTCCCACCCCCTCCCATTTGGCAATCATCAACTTGCTCTCTGTATGTAAAGGTCTGTTTTTGTTTCATTTTGTGTGTCTGTTTTTTTAGATTCCACATATAAGTGAAATCATATGGTATTAGTCTTTCTCTGTCTGACTTAATTCACTTAGCATAATATTTTCTAGGTCCATCCATGTTGTTGCAAATGATAAGATTTCATTCTTTTTTATTGTTGAGTAATATTCCATTGGTATATATATACACCACATTTTCTTTATCCATTTATCTATTGATAGACATCTAGGTTGCTTCCATATCTTGGCTATTATAGATAGAACTTCAATAAAACAGGGATGCATATATCTTTTCAAATTAGTGTTCTTTTAAAAAATATCCTCACCTAAGGATATATTTATTGATTTTGAGAGAGAGAGAGAGGGAGTGATAAACAGACATTGATGTGAGAGAGTAACATCAATTCGTTGCCTCCCTTATACATCCCAATTGGGAATTGAACCCGAAACCTAGGTGTGTGCCCTGACCAGGGATGGAACCCGCAACCTTTTTGGTGTATGGGACAATGTTTCAACCAACAGAGCCACCCAGCCAGGGCTCAAACTAGTGTTCTTTTTTTCAATGGATAAGCACCACTACGTGGTATTCCTGGGTCATATAGCAGCTCTATTTTTAATTTTTTGAGAATCTCCATACTGTTTCCCGTAGCAGCTGCACCATTTTACAATCCCAACAATAATGCACAAGGGTTTCCTTTTCTCCACATCCTTGGCAGCATTTGCTATTTGTGTGTGTGTGTGTGTGTGATAGTAATTCTGACAAGTGTGAGGTTTTATCTTACTGTTATTTTAATATAAATATTTTCCTGATGATTTGGGATGTTGAGCACACCTTTTCATATGTTTGTTGGTCATCTCTACATTCTCTTTGGAAAAATATCTATTCAGGTCCTTTGTCCATTATGTAAGAGGATTGTTTGTTTTTTGGTTTTTAGTTGTATGATTTCCTTATGTATTTTTGAATATTAACCTCTTATCAAAAATACTATTTGAGAATATCTTCTACCATTCAGTAGGTTGTCCTTTCATTTTCTTGATGATTTCCTTCACTGTACAAAAACTTTTTAGTTTGATGTAGTCCCATTTGTCTATTTTGCTTTTGCTATCCTTGCCTAAGTAGACATCCAAAAATTGCTAAGACCAATATCAAAAGTTTATTGCCTGTGTTTTCTTCTAGGAGTTTTATGACTTCAGGTCTTACACTTATGTCTTCAATCCATTTTGAGTTTATTTTTGTATATGGTATAGAAAAGTGCTCCAGTTTCATTTTTTTGCATGTATTTATCCAGTTTTCCTATCACCACTTATTAAAGAGACTGTCTTTACACCATTGTAAAGACTCCCTTGTTCTAGCTTCCTTTGCCATAGACTGACCATATAAGCAATGATTTATTTTTTGGACTCTATTCTATTCCATTGATCTATAGATGTTTTTATGCCAATACCATACTGTTTTGATTATTGTAGCTTTGTAGTGTAGGCTGAAATCAGGGGGTGTGATACCTCCCATTTCTTTCTTTTTCAAGAGTTCTTTGGCTATTTGGGGTCTTTTGGGGTTCCATATAAGTTTTACAATTAGTTGTTCTAGTTCTGAGTTATTCTAGTTCTGAGGAGAATACCATTGGTATTTTAACAGGGATTGCATTGACTTTGTAGAGTGCTTTAGGTAGTAAGGACATTTTAATGATATTAATCCTTCCAATCCGTGTACATGTTATATCCTTCCATTTGTTTGTACCCTCTTCAGTTTCTTTCATCAATGTCTTATAGTTTTCAGAGTACAGATCTTTCCTCTCTTTGGCTAATTTTTTCCTAGGCATTTTATGCTCTTTGATGCAATTGTAAATGGGATTGTTTTATTAACTTCTACTTCTGATGGGCTGTTATGGGTGTACAGAAACTCAATACATTTCTGTATATGGATTCTGTATATTGATTTTACTTAATCCATTCATTAGTTTTAATAGTTTTTTGGTGGAGTCTAGAAAGCATGTTAGTTAAATCTCTACATGGGAAAACACATAAATCCTGAACATTTTCATAGATTTTCTTTCCTATCTTATACATCCATTCTTTATGTGACTAAGGATTTAGAAAGGATCATCAGGATCTTATTTTATTATTGTGCTTACTCCCACTGAGCTCTTTAGAAAGAGTAGGACTCTCCTTGGGATGTTAATGTGGCTCCAAGGTGGGTTCAGAGAAGTTGAGCTGAGCATTTCCAGCCACAGTAGCTAACACATAAGGGCAAATAAAGGGAGGCAATAAAACCAAAGCAAATTGATTCATCTCCAGGCAGTACCATTAACTTGTGTCTTAATGCCATACTTTCTCTACACTGAACATGACCAAATAGCTTCCTTTAAAGGTAAATGAATTTTATATAATTTGCAGCTAATTCCATTTAATTCTGCCCACATGAGCATGTGATAAGGGAATGTTAAACTGGTTAACAACAACAGGCTAAAAGGGGCATTCAGGAGGAGGCCAATATTTGATTTCCAAGTGCTCTGCCTCAGCGCTGAGAAATCCAGCTTATTATGAGTGTGTTGGTTTCTTGGTTATTTGCTTTCTGTTCTCCTCAGTCCCGAGTAAAGGGCAGTGAGAAAACACTAGGATCCATCTGTCACGATGAGGCCAGTTACAATAATAACAGCTACTTCTTTTTATAAAATCATTTTTGTACTGACAAACTCCCTTTATACTGTAGAAAATCAGGAAGAGTAAAAATAATAGAATCAATAACAACTTTGTTATCTAGTAACTTAAACAACCCTTGCCTGCTGAGATGGCAGAACAGGATTTCTTATCTTGGAAACAGGAAAACTTTCTGGATAGTAAACTGTTTTTCACAAAATGTTTCTCACTGGATTAGGTTTCTAAAGAAAGTGCCTAAGGTAGGAACCGTGCTAAATTCTAATCACTTATACACAATATATTAAAACAAGGGAAAGAATGGGTCTTTTCATCTAACACATAATATTTCTTCTTTTTATTTAAGAGAATATCAACTGTTGCACAATTATTTGAGTGTTGAAAACCTCAAATGGGAAATTCTCATTTAAATGTCTGGATCATCTGGTCAACTTGTTTTTTGTTTCTCTATCAGTACTTGTCTACATCAGTATCTGCCCCACACTCTGTTCTTCTAAGAGCTGTTATAATACACACCTGAGTCTTCAGAGTCAAGAAATGCACTCTTTAGCCCTAACTGGTGTGGCTCAGTGGATTGAGCGTGCCAATCAAAGAGTCTCTGGTTTGATTTCTAGTTGTGGCACACACCTGGGTTGCAGGCCAGGTCCCCAGTGTGGGGCATGCAAGAAGCAACCACACACTGATGTTTCCTTCTCTTTCTCCTTCCTTTCCCCAATCTCTAAAAATAAATAAATAAAAATCTTTAAAAAAGAAAGAGAAATGCTCTCTCTCCTGAACAATCTATCTAAGAAACATCAGGAAATGATCCTGGTTTGATTGGGATAGTCCGTGTTCATTTCTTTGCTTGTAAGGATTGATGACTTAGTTCAAGAGCCATGAAAGTGAGCTATCGCTCCCACAGTGCAGGTGTTCATAATAACAACTTACTAGATAATACACACACCACAGAGATTGTCTTGCCTGACCTGATTCAATTAGATAGTTGAAGGGAAAGTAGAAACTGAGGAACTTAAAAAATCAAGTTAGTCCATCTTACTGCTCTAGTTTACACCCAAGTTCATCATTTGTACGCTCAGCTTCCAGTAGAGACTCAATCATTTCACATTTTATTGTCACTCTAACACCTTACACAGTGTGTCCTTAGTGTCTGAACATAGATGACTATAGATAATATTTTGTATTCTATGTGTATAAAATAAAATAATATTATCTATACACCCCAGACTTTATGGCTAGCCTATATATAAACTAAACTGATTTCCATTGGTTTTTCTTGGGAAAGAGGTACACGTCAAGCTAAAATTCAATTTAGGGGAAAAAATCTTTTCTCTTTTTACTAATGCTGTAAAACATAATCAATCAGCGTTGTCTGCTTCATTTACAAAGCAATTTATTAGACTCTGCCAACATAGTCACAGTTAAGCCTTGAAGTTTCTAAAAGTTGGAGTTAGAGATTGTTACGAATCCAGATAAACAGCAGTGTTTTCTTACCTTCCCAGCAAATTGTGACAGGTGATAACAAAAAGGCAAACAAAAGTCTCTAACCCCTACCCTGGTGTTATCTGTCTCCTGCCTTGTAATCACACAGAATTTGGAGTTTTCTCAAGAGTGGAGTGACACTATTTACCTTTTTGTATTTAAATGACCAGTAGCAAAACTTGAATATAATAATTAGAGAAATTCATTAAGGAAAGCTACTTACTAGGAAACAAATTTTCCCCCTTTCTCCTGCCACAATTCCTTATGAATTGCTTCCCTGCAAGCCCTCAGGCCATTTTTTAAGAGAATACTGATCTTACTCCATCCACTATTTATAATACTCTAAGAATTTGGTTCTGATTATTGCTTGATATGAGGACAGAAAAGAACCGGAGATGGTTTATTTCAGCTGAAAAAACAATTGAACAAAGTTGAGTGGTGTTTCAATGAAGGTTTTTTTTTTTCTTTCCCCAGTATGTTGGGTAAATGGTGGTGGAATGGTCTTAAAAAAAGATCTGGCCAGCCCTGGCTGGTGTGGCTCAGTGGACTGAGTGCTGGTCTGTGAAGCAAAGGGTCACCAGTTCAATTCCCAGCCAGGGCACGTTCCTGGGTTGTAGGCCAGGCACGTGAGAGGCAACCACATTTTGATGTTTCTCTCCCTCCCTTCCCCTCTGTCTAAAACTAAATAAAATAAAACCTTAAAAAAAAAGGCCTGGCCAGCTCCCAATTCCTCATTAAATTCAAAATCCTTTTTCTCAAAAATATACTTGAAAAGACAATATTTTGTTCAATTTCTAAGAAAGCCACCAATGGGGGCAATAGAAGCAACTAGCAACTCAGCACCAAATTTTGCACACAGTCCTCATGTCTATGATGTTACATGGATGTTTCATAAATTCTACCTCCTTTCACTCACCTTCTCCATCCTTCAGGGGCCCTAAAGCACAAGGCTTCACTTTACACCAGGAGTCCTTAGAGTTTTTCCTTATCTGATGCCTGGGAAGAAAGCACCGTACTACAATAGGTAAGCAGTGATACTAAAGCCATAGTTCTGACTTTGTGGTTTTAGTCAAATAGCTGAGGTTGTCATGAATGCTATGAATCATCTCCCTAGAAACACACATCTGTGTGTCAGCACACAAAGGTCTACATGAGATTTCAGGAAATTCATAGTCCTCTGGCTCCCCAGTCTACCCATTGCATCCCTCACACAGCCAAGTTTCCCTGGATCCAATCTATGTCCATCTTGTGCTTTGCATCTCCACTTCTGCAGTTTGGGTTAATGGTACTTTGCACTCCCTGGAAATTTACAAAAGTTGCTTCCTTGTAAATATTCACAATGATCATTGTTTGTTTATTTGATTGAATACTCATGCTAGATTCCGAGGACTTATACATTGGGTAATTGCTGCTCAAATTTCTGACTCTAGGCACTTACTCTGCCAGGATAATAAGCATAATAAGATCAAATGGTGAGTTTGGAAGAGGTGAAATTATAATTCTAAGATTTATTAGAAATTCATAGACTTACAGGTACATCGAACCAAGGCACTGGTCTGTTGTCACAATGGTAGTTAGGCTTAAAATTGTTCTTCCCTTCCTCCTTTCAATAAATTTTTGTCTAATTATCCATTCTGTGCCAGGCACTGTGGCAGGCTTTGGGACTATAACAGATTAAGATGTGATCTTTACCCGGGAGGTCTTGTATTCTAGAAGTGAGAAGAAAGCAGGCATATAAGCACACCCACAGCAAAGAACTCCGGATGTCCTGAAGGTGTGGTTCTTACATCTCCTCATGGAAGCTGGTGAACACATTGCTCATAGTGAGATGGTCTGACTTTTCCTTGAGGCTCAGTTTTCAGTTATTTCATGAAAATAGATAGGGTATAGTCTGGCCTCATCGCTTACGAGTAGTTTGACTTTGGACATTTAGG
The DNA here is from genome assembly GCA_004027475.1 of Anoura caudifer. NCBI lineage: Eukaryota > Metazoa > Chordata > Mammalia > Chiroptera > Phyllostomidae > Anoura > Anoura caudifer. The sequence goes on along the minus strand of PVKU01000789.1, from coordinate 569 downwards.
TGACCAGTGTTTCAAATTTCTAATGTACCAAAATGGCGGCTCTTTGAATTATTAAAAGCATAGACTCTGGAGTTAGATTCTCCTTGTTGAATCCCAGCATCATTACTTAAGAGTTGGGTAAACTTGAGTAAGTTCTTTAACCTCTCTATACCTCTCAGTTCCCTCTTCTCTAAAAAGGGGATGATGATTGCACCACATAGAGTTGTGCCCTATGAGTTAAAAATATGTGAAAAGCACTAAAAAAATAACACACATATAGAATGCCTAGGTATTCATTCATTCACTCATTCATATTCAACAAATATCTATGGAATGTGTACTCTCTGCCCCATACTATACTAAGTATAGGGGATGCCATGGTAAGAGGTAATCTCTGCTTTAAAAAACTCTCTAGTCTAGTAAGGGAGTCAGGCAACTAGAGAGGAAATTTAGATACAGTGAGAGGATATCTGTGATAGTCAAAAATGTAGGCACATTCTCCAATCTAGGGGTGCTTTCCTTCTTGCTTTATTAATCTCCTAGCTAAGGCACATACCTTTAGCAACTTTAGGATTTTTGTCATAGAGGGG